>OZ014485.1:30400426-30662693 GCA_963965965.1 Trididemnum nubilum
ATTTATTCACGTTGTGCATGTATTTATTTATGTATTAATCAGTTCGCACGCCATTTTGTACATCGCACTTCATTTGTTGCGTAGTTTCTTTGTTTGTTAGTGTCTGCATGCACTTCCTACGTCACACTGTTTATTTGTTTCACAGTTTTTTGTTTGTGTGTGCACGCACTGGGGTTCACATGCACTTCCCTTCGTCACACTGTTCATTTGTTACGCAATTTCGTTGTTTGTGTGTGCACACAGTGATCTTATCTTTTTATTTTGGTCACAAAAGTAAATTGTTGCGCACATGTGCTCGCTTTAGCGGAGTTGAATTTGCATTGTGGGACCAAGAATATGGTGGTCGCGGTCTGGATAGCGGGGTGGTCGCGTTAGTGAAGCAACTTACAATGCATCAACATAGCAAATTATTTGAGATGGCAATGAAGTGGTCCTGTTACCGGGGTGGTCATGTTAGTGAGGTGGTTGCCAACCGGGGTTCCACTGTATTTACTGATACAAAAATTGGCATTTTAGCTTAAACCAATCAAAACATTGATTCTTGGGGGATCCCTGAAGGAATGGTACCCGAAGAAACCGCGACAGCTACTTCAGCACTTATCTATATTTGATCATTTAGAGCTAGTAGGCTAATGTTTTAGCGCAATATACGCCCAGGTCTATATCATCTTGAATTGAAATTTTGTGTTTCCTGCTTATTAAGTTTTGCATAATGCTAATCAAATTTGTCAAAAATTCAATTTTTTTTTAATTTATACATTTTTCTAAAAACGTGTCAGCAAGTAAGAGCAAAAGCGATTTTGTGTTTGAGATAACTATCAGTATTCTGTAAATTTTGAGGGGTGATAAATGCTTGTAGGATGTCTACTTCATAAGTTATGCCTGTTTTTGCGATTTGACATTCCCGCGATACCCCCCAAAACAAAAAAAGTGAATTTACTCTGCCCATTCTTAACCAATCGAGGTGAAAATTTTTTGGCAGTTTTTTTTCATCAATTGGAACAATTCTAGGGGTCCACTCTTGATGAACAGCCCCATTGCACATATTTTCATACTTAAGCTCGAAACTGACAAAAAAAAATTATAACTAGATGGAGTTTGCAGCAAACCCAGTGAACAACCGACGCACAGCTAATGCTGTGACGCTCAAAAGTACTTTTTGTCTACCGTAAAATCAGCAATTATTCAAAAATATCTGATTATGGAACCTCCAGAAAAGTTGAGTCAAAAGATTTCTCAGTTAAATATCTCCTGAAATCATAAAACACTGTCACCCTAGCTTGAGCCGTTCAAAAATTGATTTTTGGGGGTCCATTTGGGGGTCCCTGGGGGGGGCACCCCCAAACTATGTCAAAATATTTGTCTGTTGAATATCTGCTGATATCAAAACAGACTGGCACCCAAGTTGAGCTTTTCAAACAATTCATTTTTGGGGGTCCATTGGGGGGTCCCCAGGGGGGTGGCACCCCCAAACTATGTCAAAATATTTGTCTGTTGAATATCTGCTAATATCATAAAACACTGGCACTCTAAGTTGAGCCGTTCAAAAAATTGATTTTTGGGGGGTCCATTTGGGGGGTCCCTCGGGGGGGGTGGCACCCCCAAACTATGTCAAAATATTTGTCTGTTAAATATCTACTGATATCATAAAACACTAGCTGGCACTCTAAGTTGAGCCGTTCAAACAATTGATTTTTGGGGCCCCATTTTGGGGGGTTCCCGAGGGGGTGGTACCCCAAACATATCAAAATATTTATCTCTTAAATATCTACTGATATCAAAAAAAAACTGGCGCCCTAGGTTAAATCGTTAAAAAAATTTATTTTTGGGGGGTCCCCGAAGGGGTGGTACCCCCAAATTATGTTAAAATATTTGTCTCTTAAATATCTACTGATAACAGAAAAAACTGGCACCCTAGCTTAAGCCGTTCAAAAATTTGATTTTTTGGGGCCCCATTTTGGGGGGTTCCCCGGGGGGGTGGTACCCCCAAATCATGTCAAAATATTTCTCTCTTAAATATCTACTGATATCAAAAAAAACTGGCACCCTAGGTTAAATGGTTAAAAAACTTGCTTTTGGGGGGTCCATTTGGGGGGGTCCTCGGGGGGGTGGTACCCCCAAATTATGTCAAAATATTTGTCTCTCAAATATCTACTGATATCAAAGAAAAATGGCACCCTAGGTTAAATCGTTGAAAAATTTATTTTTGGGGGGTCCATTTGGGGGGGTCCCCGAAGGGGTGGTACCCCCAAATTATGTCAAAATATTTGTCTCTCAAATATCTACTGATAACAAAAAAAACTGGCACCCTAGGTTGAGCCGTTCAAAAATTTGATTTTTTGGGGGGGTCCCCGGGGGGGTGGTACCCCCAAACCATGTCAAAATATTTCTCTCTTAAATATCTACTGATATCAAAGAAAAATGGCACCCTAGGTTAAATGGTTAAAAAATTTGTTTTTGGGGGGTCCATTTGGGGGGGTCCCCGGGGGGGTGGTACCCCCAAATTATGTCAAAATATTTGTCTCTCAAATATCTACTGATATCAAAGAAAAATGGCACCCTAGGTTAAATCGTTGAAAAATTTATTTTTGGGGGGGTCCATTTGGGGGGGTCCCCGAAGGGGTGGTACCCCCAAATTATGTCAAAATATTTGTCTCTCAAATATCTACTGATAACAAAAAAAACTGGCACCCTAGGTTGAGCCGTTCAAAAATTTGATTTTTTGGGGGGGTCCCCGGGGGGGTGGTACCCCCAAACCATGTCAAAATATTTCTCTCTTAAATATCTACTGATATCAAAGAAAAATGGCACCCTAGGTTAAATGGTTAAAAAATTTGTTTTTGGGGGGTCCATTTGGGGGGGTCCCCGGGGGGGTGGTACCCCCAAATTATGTCAAAATATTTGTCTCTCAAATATCTACTGATATCAAAAAAAACTGGCACCCTAGCTTGAGCCGTTCAAAAATTTGATTTTTTGGGGCCCCATTTTGGGGGGGTTCCCGGGGGAGTTGCCCCAAAAAAATTTCAGGAGACACAATTGCGTATGTACCTCAACAACTTCACACAAAAATTAGATTTCTATGTTTTGTGGTTTAGGAGAACTCGAGCGTACAAGATTTAGGAAGAAAAAAAAGGAAAAAAAAGGAAAAAAATAAGAAAAAAACCTCATCGCGGCCGAAAGTGGGTTGGTAGGGATGAAAGGATATCTTAAGACATATAACCATGAGAAATATTTTTTGCCGTACTTAAGCCGTTTTTGACTTAGACCGCTTTTTACGCCAAACTTTCGGGGCGGTTTTCGGGTCATAAACCCGAAGTCACGTGACCGATTGCCTCGAAATTTGGTACAAACATAAAACTCATTAATCTCAAACTGCTGTCAAAATTTCATGTAGTTAGACCAAACGGTTCTCGAGTTATAAGCAAAAGTCTGAAATCTCGCACTCATTAGTTAGAAAATGGCCGAGTAAAAACAAAGGAACACGCGACGCGAGCGTCGGTCGTTCCAATGACGACTAGTTTAGGGGAACTAATGAAACCTACTGCCAGTGCCCAGTGTTTGCAGCGATTTTTTTCTAGCAATAAACAAAACAAATTTTAATTTTCGTTTATTTATTGAAAAAGTGATTCAGCAGTCTGTCGTTCCTTTCTTTTGCGCCATGGGTTTACTCATGTTGTTGCTCAAGCAAGGATTTTGAAACTCTCGCATTATTGTTGGTGACAATTAGTTTGCGGTTTTCACAACACGAATAATAAAACCACTAGCCAATACGTCTAGTCATGAAGTGTTCAGTGCATTTACCAAAATTTCGACTGTTTTTCCAACCAAAATCAAGTGATATCCATAAAAACAAAAAAAAAAAGGGTCTTCACCTAAATTTCGACTGTCTTTCCGGCCAAAATCAAGTGATCTCCAAAAAAAAAGTCTTCGCCGAAATTTCGACGGTTTTTCCGGCCAACATGTCGTCATCTGCAAATGACATAGTCTACCTTTGCGATTTCGATGGGCCTTTCATTTCTCAATTTAATTTGGATGGGTCCCCTCTCGAGCTCATGGGCTCCGGGGTCATTGTCCCCCCTCTCGGAGGCCCTGAATATAAGCTAATGTTCTTTAGAAAACATATAGTGTGATAATTCATCAAAGTTGGGCCAGTTTTTGTGGAAAACGTTACGCCTGCCGTCAAAGGTAAAACTTAGCAAAAAAAAAGTCAGGGAGCAAAAAGCTTTGGTCTCAATTTCCAAATTTTGGCTTGGAGTTCGTAAGTGATTTCGCAGTTTCCTCCTTGGAAAATTAAATTCTACAACATGAGGCCAAAATCTGTTGCTGCACGACCTTTTCCGAAAAAAGAAGTAGGCCTATTACTGTCCTCTATCCGTATCGTCAGCAAGAACTAGTCTAACTTGGATGCTTTGATAAATTATCGTATCACACTTATAATAGTTTGAATTAGATTTGCTGAGAGCTACCAAAGCGGCTTTTACCGATCAGGCGTGTTTTTGAACAGAAGTACGGAATACGGATGATATTTCAATGTAAATGCAAAAAAAGGCAGAATGCATGCAGTCAATTGATAAGCGTATTTCTGCTTCGCAAGTACACGTGATTGGTAAAAGTCGCCTTATACGTTTCTAATGGACATGTCACATTGCATATTCGGTAAATTATTTTGTAAAAAGATTTTGTTACGTCAGGGAAATTCTAAAACCTAGGGTTGTCAACAGCTTCAGATAAGCCGAGTTAAATCTGTTTTCACTTACAAGGGACTAGCAAAACAAGGTTTGGCAAACCTCAAGAGAACTATTTATAGTTCTCGTTCAATACAGGGATATCTGGTTCAATACTAAACCCGACTTTCATACAACCAACCTCGAGCAGTATCGCTTTAAACGAAAACGTTTCAAAAAGCTCGAACAAAATACATGTAGTATGAAAAAGCCCGTTGAAATATTCTACCCAAAGATACCAGCTCGATGTTTCTCACGCAAGCCGAGAAAGCACTTCACAAATAATATACAGACAATAGTAAAACTAATAGACCTACACAAAATTTTATCTCACCTGCACTGTTCATAACAATTGACTCACCAAGCATCTGGTATTTAGTTACGATGCAGTATGCAACCAGTAGGCAGTTGTAGCCTACAACTGTTACTGCACGTTACAGTCAGTGTTCTTTTTTTTTTTTTAGGTCTTGGTAAGTCACCTTGCGCTCAAAAGGATGCAAAGAGTTAGTGTTTTCCTCGATGCCTTGACAAATTACATATTCCACCGAATAAATCACTGAAAAACTGCTGGGAGGATCAGTCACAGAAAAAAAAGAGGGGGCAGTGACGCAATCTGGGAGTTTCAGCTCCCCCCTTAGCCAAATTGTGCATGTTTTTAAACGTATTTTGGACATAACTAGTGAATATATAACAGCATAGACGTAGCCAGGATTTTTGATTGGGGGGGCCCAAATCACAAGCAATGACGTCATCAGAAACTTCGAAAGAGGAATTTTTTGTGGGAGCAAAGATATCGTAGAATGGAAGATCAGAAGCCATGGCCTGGTATTGACACAAAACTAAAAACTCGTTCAAGAAAGAGGGCTTAAACCAATACTTGAAATGCGAAAATGTCTAAATTGGGAGACGTGTTTGAGTAAAGAAGTGCACTGTAATTCAAACGTGTCACAGACGAAGGCCTGGGGGCAGCCACCGGAGACTATGTTACCACTAATCTTCACCATCAAAATGGCGATGTTTCAAGTGCAGTTCAAATGTGACATTTCAGAGAGTCTTTTGACGAAAATTGTGGATATTGCAAGATTTTTGTGCTTGTGTTATGTCAAGCCGTGGTCAAGAGCATCACTGCCGTTTCAAGCTTCTGTATAAAGCCATGGTTACCAATGCCAAAAAGCACAAGTCGGAGAGTCTACGGCAGCTTAGTCAAGCCGTAGCTAGCAAGTTCGAAAATCACTTCTGGTATTTGACAGAGCGATTGGTGGTTCTTGCACTTTTCAGCACAGCAAGAAGTGTTCATGAAAAACAAGGCATGGCTAAAGCCATGAAGAAAAAACAAAATGACACTTCTTTCGACCATTCGGTGCATAAGATGCCGACAGTAACTGCTTTTGCTAACCTAAAAGATAAAGGACTTGAGTCGTGGGTGCTTTTCAAGCTTATCAATGAACAGCCACTATTTTTGTCAAAACCGGCTTCCCTGTGGGAGAGGGACAAATGCTACATCAGGATCAAATCTGGACTTCAACATTTGAAAGCAGTGTACGATTTTTCAGAAAGAGCTCTTGGACTTGTCACAGATTATCACTCATCTACGATTACTAAATCCCCATCCCAAAAGCAGTTTCTGTACCAAGTGGTAAAAAACCTTCGAGAAAAGCAAAATGAACTGTTGACGAAACCAAATGCAGAACGTTGTACGAAAAAAATCATGTCTTAAATATGGTGAACTCAATTGTTATAGTATTTTTTTTGTGTTGTTGCAAAAAATGTTGCTAAAAAGGTCATAAATTGTGTACTGTTAGTGTGAGATTATGGTTTGAATAACATTAAATTGTAATTTTACAATGTACGCACAAGCAATGACCACACAACAAATAAATTCGAAAAAAATTTAAAATTTTGAAAATTTTGCAGTGGGTGGGTGAACCAGGGTCAAACGTCGGTATTTTTCCTTGATGTTTGGTTTTTGGGCTTTGTTTACCAAAAAGAACATTATTGCAAACTTAGAAAACAATCAAGGAAAAAAAATTTTTTGCCTGTTTTTGAGCCAGCCTACTCTGAATACGTGCGAAGTGTGATCCAATGGTATTAAAATAGCTTTTTTTTTCAAAAAATTAGGAAAAATCGCCCAACGGCTGGGGGCGAACCCATAGTCTCCGGTGGCTGCCCCCAGGCCCCCGTCTGTGACACGTTTGAATTACAGTGCACTTCTTTACTCAAACACGTCTCCCAATTTAGACATTTTCGCATTTCAAGTATTGGTTTAAGCCCTCTTTCTTGAACGAGTTTTTAGTTTTGTGTCAATACCAGGCCATGGCTTCTGATCTTCCATTCTACGATATCTTTGCTCCCACAAAAAATTCCTCTTTCGAAGTTTCTGATGACGTCATTGCTTGTGATTTGGGCCCCCCCCAATCAAAAATCCTGGCTACGTCTATGCTGTTATATATTCACTAGTTATGTCCAAAATACGTTTAAAAACATGCACAATTTGGCTAAGGGGGGAGCTGAAACTCCCAGGTTGCGTCACTGCCCCCTCTTTTTTTTCTGTGACTGATCCTCCCAGCAGTTTTTCAGTGATTTATTCGGTGGAATATGTAATTTGTCAAGGCATCGAGGAAAACACTAACTCTTTGCATCCTTTTGAGCGCAAGGTGACTTACCAAGACCTAAAAAAAAAAAAAGAACACTGACTGTAACGTGCAGTAACAGTTGTAGGCTACAACTGCCTACTGGTTGCATACTGCATCGTAACTAAATACCAGATGCTTGGTGAGTCAATTGTTATGAACAGTGCAGGTGAGATAAAATTTTGTGTAGGTCTATTAGTTTTACTATTGTCTGTATATTATTTGTGAAGTGCTTTCTCGGCTTGCGTGAGAAACATCGAGCTGGTATCTTTGGGTAGAATATTTCAACGGGCTTTTTCATACTACATGTATTTTGTTCGAGCTTTTTGAAACGTTTTCGTTTAAAGCGATACTGCTCGAGGTTGGTTGTATGAAAGTCGGGTTTAGTATTGAACCAGATATCCCTGTATTGAACGAGAACTATAAATAGTTCTCTTGAGGTTTGCCAAACCTTGTTTTGCTAGTCCCTTGTAAGTGAAAACAGATTTAACTCGGCTTATCTGAAGCTGTTGACAACCCTAGGTTTTAGAATTTCCCTGACGTAACAAAATCTTTTTACAAAATAATTTACCGAATATGCAATGTGACATGTCCATTAGAAACGTATAAGGCGACTTTTACCAATCACGTGTACTTGCGAAGCAGAAATACGCTTATCAATTGACTGCATGCATTCTGCCTTTTTTTGCATTTACATTGAAATATCATCCGTATTCCGTACTTCTGTTCAAAAACACGCCTGATCGGTAAAAGCCGCTTTGGTAGCTCTCAGCAAATCTAATTCAAACTATTATAAGTGTGATACGATAATTTATCAAAGCATCCAAGTTAGACTAGTTCTTGCTGACGATACGGATAGAGGACAGTAATAGGCCTACTTCTTTTTTCGGAAAAAGTCGTGCAGCAACAGATTTTGGCCTCATGTTGTAGAATTTAATTTTCCAAGGAGGAAACTGCGAAATCACTTACGAACTCCAAGCCAAAATTTGGAAATTGAGACCAAAGCTTTTTGCTCCCTGACTTTTTTTTTGCTAAGTTTTACCTTTGACGGCAGGCGTAACGTTTTCCACAAAAACTGGCCCAACTTTGATGAATTATCACACTATATGTTTTCTAAAGAACATTAGCTTATATTCAGGGCCTCCGAGAGGGGGGACAATGACCCCGGGGCCCATGAGCTCGAGAGGGGACCCATCCAAATTAAATTGAGAAATGAAAGGCCCATCGAAATCGCAAAGGTAGACTATGTCATTTGCAGATGACGACATGTTGGCCGGAAAAACCGTCGAAATTTCGGCGAAGACTTTTTTTTTGGAGATCACTTGATTTTGGCCGGAAAGACAGTCGAAATTTAGGTGAAGACCCTTTTTTTTTTTGTTTTTATGGATATCACTTGATTTTGGTTGGAAAAACAGTCGAAATTTTGGTAAATGCACTGAACACTTCATGACTAGACGTATTGGCTAGTGGTTTTATTATTCGTGTTGTGAAAACCGCAAACTAATTGTCACCAACAATAATGCGAGAGTTTCAAAATCCTTGCTTGAGCAACAACATGAGTAAACCCATGGCGCAAAAGAAAGGAACGACAGACTGCTGAATCACTTTTTCAATAAATAAACGAAAATTAAAATTTGTTTTGTTTATTGCTAGAAAAAAATCGCTGCAAACACTGGGCACTGGCAGTAGGTTTCATTAGTTCCCCTAAACTAGTCGTCATTATAATTTTTTTTTGTCAGTTTCGAGCTTAAGTATGAAAATATGTGCAATGGGGCTGTTCATCAAGAGTGGACCCCTAGAATTGTTCCAATTGATGAAAAAAACTGCCAAAAAATTTTCACCTCGATTGGTTAAGAATGGGCAGAGTAAATTCACTTTTTTTGTTTTGGGGGGTATCGCGGGAATGTCAAATCGCAAAAACAGGCATAACTTATGAAGTAGACATCCTACAAGCATTTATCACCCCTCAAAATTTACAGAATACTGATAGTTATCTCAAACACAAAATCGCTTTTGCTCTTACTTGCTGACACGTTTTTAGAAAAATGTATAAATTAAAAAAAAATTGAATTTTTGACAAATTTGATTAGCATTATGCAAAACTTAATAAGCAGGAAACACAAAATTTCAATTCAAGATGATATAGACCTGGGCGTATATTGCGCTAAAACATTAGCCTACTAGCTCTAAATGATCAAATATAGATAAGTGCTGAAGTAGCTGTCGCGGTTTCTTCAAAGTGTTTTTCCTGCTGGGTCAATTGGACTTTGTAGAACACTGCAGATATAAGTTCATTTCAGTGTTGTGTGCTCGATAGAAGTTAATTTTATGGTACCCGTAAGCAATCACAAAATAGCTTGTCAGCCTTTTTCTATAAACCTAAAATTAGGTCCAGTTGCAGCAAAAAATATATGTTAATTAGTTCTACGAAGACAATCTTAAGCAACCCTAGCTGTATGAAATCATGTGCTAATCAAATTTCTGATAAAAGTACATTTATTTTTTCTTGCTGCATAATAGTTAAAACCTTACACCGATATGTGATATCCCATATAATTAAAACCTAAATCAAGCTAGTAAAAGGGGAGCTAAGAAAGGACATTAAACAGTGGAGTGGCATAAGCACAGTGAGCGACAAACCTTTTTCTGAAAACAAACTTCCAACAAATAAGGAGGGTATTGCACGTTTTCTCTGCTCTCTAAAAGTTGAAAGGTATACCGTGAAGCAAGCAATGCGTGAAAGCTACGATGAAGTCAATGCTGTTTGGAAAAAAGTTGGAGATGAAGCAACATCAGGCTACATCTGCTATATGAGTCGAAAGACTGCTTTAAAGAGGCTGAATGATCTTCATGGAATATTGAAGAGCTAAAGACCCAAAGTCTGCCAGAAGCCATCGTGAAAAATGGCATTTATGCGTAGACAAGCTCTTCGACATATCAAAAAAAGGTTTTAAAGACCATCTTTGCGAAGAAGACTTCGAATTCATACAAGATCAGACAGGGCTACGTCAAGCTACTTTTGGTGGTAAAGACATGAAGTTAGACAAACGAATCAAAAGACGTCTTATACAGAAAAGAGTCTACTCAAAAACGAGCAAAAGCCTCAGAATCTGAGCGAGAACTGTTAAGCAAAGAAGTAGAAAGTTCTTCACAATATTTTTCAAGAGCTAGTAGCCAAAGTTTTTGATCACCGTCGTGCACTCGTTCTTCCAATTTCGAGCATCAACTGCTCTCCTCTAGATATCAACCACCACCGGACTATGTTGTATTCAAAGTTCCCAGAAAAATTGTTAACTCGCCCGAAGTTGTTACTGCTTTAGATCGCCATAAATTATCTCCCAATGCTTTCAATGATGTTTCTGCTGCTATAGTAAGAGCAAGCGGAGGGAACATCAATAATTTTGTGATTAGCACTAGCACAACCAACAGAACCGCAAAAAATGTCTGTACAAAAATGTTTGAAAAAGCAAAAGAATTAAAACAAGCAATACAACATGAATTCGTTTCGATTCATTGGGATGAAAAACTTTTGCAGGAAAGAGGTGACTTTACTCCAATGGAACACATTGCAGTTCTAGCAAGTTATCGTAGCGGAACGAAATTGCTGGGAACTACTTCTTTAGAAAGAGGCTCTGGTAGAGATCAAGCCGAAGCAATCAAACACATTCTAAATGCTGGGAATCTTGAAGAACAGTCTGTCGTGATGTGCTTTGACACCACAGCATTAAATACAGGAAAACGTAATAGCACCTGCATTCTTTTGAAAGCACTCCTTGATTATCCTCTTGTGGACCGCATGTCGTTATTACGTACATGAAGTCATTTTAGCACACGTTTTTAAATGTCTTTTTGGTAATTCTAGCAGTCCACAAATAACAATTTTTGAACTTCTAAAGAGGAAGTGGCCAAGTTTAGACTTTGCAGCAGACACAATTCATATCAACACATCGTTTTTTCAAATAAATTCTGAAGATATGAGCAGTGCCTACAAAACACTTTATAAAGTATGATAATGCCTCGTACGTTCCTCGAGATGACTATGCTGAGTTCTTGGACCTTGCTATTTTTTATTTAAAAAAGGATTCATTTGGTACTTTCCGCTTTAGACAGTCTGGAGCCCAGCATAGGGCCAGCTGGATGTCTTCAGCAATATATACATAGAAAATGCTGCTGCTACAAACACAACTTGATATAGATCCAGAGATTCTCAAACCTTTAGAACTGTTTGGTTATTTTGTTGCAGTCATTTATGCGCCAAGCTGGTTTAGAGCTCCTGTAGCTACAAAAGCAGTTGTTATCGATCTGGAACTGTAGAAGAGGTTACTCTCTCTCCGCAAAAATGAAGTGTTCAGAGATGTATGCATTGCTGCAATCTCTCGTACATAACCGAGGAACTTATTCAATTCGCTTTGTGCTCTGGTGATTTACAGGATCACATAAAGCAAAACCTAGCTGCCAAGATATTTCGTGTGTACCAGCAGTATTTCAAGGTAACCATGTCTCCGCAAAAAGCCAGTTTTTTCAGTAATATCAGAAGATACAAAACTCGAAAGCTTGGTTGGTGAAAGATCTGTTATTATTTTTCAACGTTCCAAATTTTCGGTTGAAGATGTTCAATTCCTTCGATTTTCGTGCAAAAGGTGGAACGATTTTGACAGTTTTCGTAAATTCAAAGGATTAGTTTCAACCCTACACGTTACCAATGATTTAGCAGAAAGGGGCATCTACTCTTGCAAGACTACAAAGATATCTTAACTGAAGACTCCAACCACAGGGAAATGATACTACATTGCGTGGAGAAAAGTCGCCAAGAACGACCTGACTTCAAAAAGTCCATCTCAGCAAGTACATCGTCGACATGATAACTTTTGATAATGTTTCTCCTCGATCATTTTTAATGGTAGCAGAACACCTGCTTTGTAGTTTCCATTTTTGCACTTGGTGTTAAGAGCTGAACTTTACACAAACTTTCATGCCTTGTACTTTAATGTTTTTGTACAGTTTATAAATCTGAGTAAAGATATTGCGCTAATATTTTTTAAATTTTGCACTATTGATAACCAAATTATAAAAAATTAAGGTTTTCAAGGAAATTTTTTTACATTTTTCTAAAAATGTGTCAGCAAGTAAGACCAAAAGCGATTTTATGTGTTTCAGATGAATAACTACCAGTATTCTGTAAATTTTGAGGGGTGATGTACGCTTGTAGGATGTCAAATCCATAAGTTATGCCTGCTTTTGCGATTTGGCACCCCCGCGATACCCATCCAAAATAAAAAAAAGTGGATTCACACGGCCCATTCTTAACCAATCGAGGTGAAAAATTTTTTGGCGGTTTTTTCATGAATTGGAACAATTCTAGGGGTCAATTCTTGATTTTACAACAAAAGTGTATTTTTGAACAGCCTTAATGTTCAAAACATTCTTTTGATCGGACATTTACCGCTCCTTACCGTATTTAGGTAAATGTGACATTCGTATTTAAAGTTTGCAAAAAAGTCGATGATTGCTTATGTGGCTTACAATTTTTCCAACACCAGCATTTACAATTTCAAATACTGTACGTATATGCATTTGCGGAATTTGCAACGGCAGGAAACCGAGTTTTGCTTTTGTTCTTGCGAGTTTCATCCCAATTCTTCACCGCTGCGCCACAAAACAAAATATTCAAAATTCTGATCTGTTTTTCTATTCAATGCTGCCTCCAGTAATGAAACTTGCAAAGCTTAAACCTTACGCGGAAATAAACTTTTAATTTCTTGTTGAATTTAAGCAAAACTGGTATCTAAGCATACCCCATTTTTGATGGCGCAGAATTCATTGCTACAGGATTGAATAAGCAAAGCATGATACTACAAAAAAATAAATCTCAATAGACATAACGGTACCAGTACTTGAAATGCTATTGGCCCAATATTAAAAAACATCACGAACAGAAATTTAACACAACGGCATGACATTTTTTTGATGATGAAACTAGTCAGAGGAGCAGATGCACCCTCTTGGGGTCCACAACCCTGGCATTTGAGATACAAAAGTCATTTGACACCCTAGAAGTCACGTTTCTCATTTCGATGATTCAAACTACCTCATTTAAGTAAAAAAAACACGATTGATTCATTGTTAGATAATTTTTGCAATTTTCCAACCACATTTCAAATCAACAACTCACGCACTATTTAATAATCCACTTTACAGGTTGTGTTAAAGAACAACAAACCTACAAGATTGTGAGTTAACATTGACGTACTTATTGATGCTATTCAAATTTTCCGAGAATCGGATCTGCAACCAGTTCTTTAACCCCGATCTGTAACCGCTTCTGTCGAGCCAAAATATAAAGCAATTTTCAACAACCGGTTTGAACGAACCAGCTTAATAGCAACACTGGCGTTGACTGGGGCAAATCAAAATATTTTACTAGTAGTTAAAGAAAGTATAATTAATTCACATACCTGCTCTCCAAAAATATTCGGGCTAAATAGCAAGTTCCCTTTGCACTCTCATTATCAAAAAAAGCAAGACTTTGCATTTAAGACCTAGAATCTTCCTTGCTACGATGAAAACGACCGCTTAAATGCGGACATCTGACCGAAATTTCGGAGCAAAGAAAAAAAACAAAAACATTTCCAAAAAACCACCCGTAGGAACACCTGGGCACTTGAAATTCAAAATGGTGAAAAACAAACATTCCATTGAACAAGTCTTGTAGTTGACTAAAACTCAGCATTATTTTGAATAGCATCAAAGCAATCGGTGCCGTAGTAAAATGGCAAGGCAGAAAACAGGAAGCGCAAAATGCAGATTAAAAAAGGCATGATTGATGTTGTGGCAGTGGAACGCTAACGCCGCGTAAAAAGTTCAGTACACTTTACGAGCTCCGCGTAATTACCACACAGGCGAGCCGAATCGGTCAATAATGGACGTTTGCGATTCCAGATCAATCTTTACTTTCTTTCGCATGTAGAAGATAGGGCAATCCCGACTGAAAAAATTAGATAATTTCAGCTTGTTGCAATGTTACAACCTCGCACTTTGCTACCATTTACGATAGAAGATGAGACACAGGCAGCACAGACCACACTAAGCTTTTTAATGTTGAATGTCAAGCAGAGAAACCGTGATTTCCAACTTTCATGGCTTAAGTTTTTTGGTTTCCAATACTGAATTTGCCGTATTATAACGTTTCAGGAACAGATATTCGATCCCCATTCAGCAAACTTTATAGCAAACTTGAGACCAAAAGATTTTCATTGGTTTGGATTGGGATATAACCCAATGGTTCAGGTTCACACACACGAAAATAGCAGGAATAATAATTCGATGCTAAAATTAATGCTGTTACCTTGTACAAATAACTTCTTCATGTAAAGAACCTTGACATCTTTGACACTGCGTCCAGAGCCGAGCAAATTTTTCTTCTAGAGTCGACAGTTTCGCAATCTGCAAAATAAATCAATTGAAATAATATTGTAATTATCTTCACAAATTTGATCCTCCACGCTGGCCAACCCAGGAGACCGCGAAAGCACCTTGCTGTCTTTGAGGCAAGCTTCCACTTGTCCGTTACAAAGCCTTTTTAAATGAGGTTTTGCAATGGTGTTAAAAAATTTCAACACCATTTCGTCATAAACAATGGCTATTGCATCAAAAGCTTGTATCACGAACAATATTAGTCCAGTGCTGGGCACCGAAAATTTACAATCTATTTCGCAACTGCAAATAGCAATGGGTGGTCCGCAACCGCAAATCCGTAACTTTGCGGTAATTTTTTGCACTTCCGTAAACGCAAATGACTTTTTACTTCCACAAACTTGAACCGCTAACTTTGCTGTTATTTTTTCCTGGTTTGATAAATAGAAGAGACCTATAGCAGTGTAACAATGCTTCATATTTCCCTAGTAGGCAATATACCTGTAATAAACACCAGTATTCAGTAAGTTTCCTTCGATTCATTTAATATCCTGTTTTTGCAAGTGATAATATACATGTCAGCAGCATGGACGTCACTTGCAAAAACAGGATATTAAATGAATCGAAGGAAACTTACTGAATACTGGTGTTTATTACAGGTATATTGAGTCCAGTGCTGGGCACCGAAAATTTACAATCTATTTCGCAACTGCAAATAGCAATGGGTGGTCCGCAACCGCAAATCCGTAACTTTGCGGTAATTTTTTGCACTTCCGTAAACGCAAATGACTTTTTACTTCCACAAACTTGAACCGCTAACTAAAAAAATACTCAGGTTTATTAACACAAAACTGAGACCAGAGTTGGATTACGGCTGCGGCTCTGGTGGCTGGAGTAGAGATTTGGTAAAGAGTAACCTCACCTGCCAGTCACTTTTGTCGCTCGTTCCAACTTCTAATTACAGTACGTTCGTTGAGTTGAAAATTCTTAGTTGATTTACATACTTCTACAGTACTTGTCATCTAGGATAAATAGAGATGCACAAATATTTATTGAGTCGCGGCTAGTAAAAGCTCGAGAAGCACGAACTTAAGTTTTTGCGTTCTTGAAAATGATACTTCACAGGCTTGTAGGCTACTACTTACTGCTTGAGTGACAGAAGGGAGGGGGGCGGCTCGTTGTCGGTGTCACTTTCTGCTCTCTTCATCACGCACGGCAATTTGCAGATCACAATTAAAATAACTTAGTTCAAACATAAAATTGCATTTAACGTTTTTTTTGCCACTGTACTGGCGCAAAAATTTTTTAAATTTTTTTGAAAGGTGTTCACATAGAGGTAAACTTTTGCATTGATGAAAATGTGCCAGGCGTAAAAAGAACAAGCCAAAAGTTTGGTTTGTTTATTTTTATTTCCGTTGCAACTTGAAATACAGTCCTGATTAATGGTCACATAAAATTCTAACGCTTGAACTTCTAGTCTAACTTTGAATAAGGGCAGTCTTTTAAAAGCTTTGAAATTGCATACTGTGCCATGGCCTTCCCCTCAGACCCTAAAAATGAAAAAAGATAAACCAAAATCAAGCAGTTTTAAGAGAATGTACGTTATTACTGCTTAAATGCAAAAATAAATAAATCATTATTTTGGTTTGTCTTCTTCCTTTACAAATGACCTAGATTTTAATTCCGTAATGTTTTGAAGCACTTTCATATTTTTACGATTTCATTCTTCTAATAAGTCTCGTAAAAGCATATTACTAAAACTTACTTCCAGAATGCACGAAAACGCGTATTTTTAGAGTAATTTTGCAAATTTTTATCGTGGCATGCTCTCGGACCACACTGCAATGATCTTGCCTTCGGCACTCGCCATAAAGTTGATTTGTGACGTCACAATGTGACGAAACTTTGGGGCCTTTTGGAAACCTTCGGCGCACGCGACTGGGTGCAGATATTGATTTCGATTAAAATCTCGCTCTTATTTCAAATTCTATGTTTCTCTTCGGCGCTTAGCAGACAGCACCTTAAGTAATTGCAAAAATAGAAAATTTGGGTTTTAAATCTTGGTTATTGGTATGTAACGCAGGTTCAATTAACAGTCACTGTTAAATCAGAAATATGTTTCGACAGTGGCCAGTTTGTTGGTGGTGCCAAAAACCTACAAGATCAATGTGCCGCAGTAGTAATTTACTCGCCAAAAATTTGGAAAAGTTTTGGAGTAACGCCGCTAACTGCTCAGAAATTTATGCCATTTCTTGAATAAAAAATAGGCTAAGCATTTTGACGCATCATTTGCATAATACACAATGCATAGTTGCATTAAGCAAACATCATCAAATATCACAAGATTATTCAGGATACAGAAAATTTTTTCCGTATTCCAAAGGGGGCAGCAATAACAATTTCCAAAATTCTTTGGAAATTTCTTAAACGGCAATGTACGTAGTCCAAAGTACGCATTCTAAAAACACGATTAACAAAATTAAAAACAAAAAGACTACAAAGATAAAATCAAGCTTGAAAATGGTGGCAGGCCTGCAGTCTATTTACTTACTAGACGTGATGCTGGGCATGTCATCAAAGTCGTCTTGTGCCACTCTTTGACACTTCAAAAAGTCTAAGCTTCCCTTCAGAAAAACAAGCCGTTTAATCTTTCTTGACGTTAAGCCAAGTCATTTTGCTGCAAGAACAGCAGCATCCAAGAAAAATAATCGTTCCACTGCAGAGGAACTCGGTAAGGGGGTGTTGTACTTAATACATACGTCCGGGAGAACAAACTCAGGGTTTCCAAAAGCTTTTTGGGGGGATATTTTTTTTGTATTCGTTGAACGTCTTTGTAAACACAACCCCAAAATGAGAACAAACAATTTCAAAGCTTATGTCTCATTTTTAAGTAATGTAAGTTACCGGAGTTGGTTGGATGCTTCACTCCCTTTAAGTAAACTTATGTCGACGCATTGAATTTTAAAAACGTATTTTTTTGGAAATTGTAAAGAAACGATCCCAGCAATGTTGTTGATTTGAGGATTTGCGGTAGATTTTAATTTTTTTACCGCAAATGTTTGCGGTAAGAAATCGGTTCGCAAATCCGCAAACCAAAACCTTTAGTCCGCAATTAGCGGACCGCTTGCGGAAGTTCCAAGCACTGAGTATTATCTAATAAGTTTTAACAGCAACCGTGATATCTTTTATGACGAAATGGTGTTGATTGTTTCAAGAACATTTTATTGGAAAGTCTCAAGTTGACACGCAGTGGAAGCTTCACACAGTTTTGTTTTTTTTACGCTGAACGTCAACCAGGGATGCTGTGAATATCAATTTTTAGTCTTTCGTTGGACTTGACTGGGAATTAAAGTCGAAACTACCGTTTCTCTAGCAGACACTCTATTGCTCGACCGCTGATCGATCCCAATGTTAATATGGCATAACAGAAAAACTATATCGGTATGGGAGTGAAACAAAAATACATCAGATATTTAATCATAAAAGATACATCACGTTTAAGAAACCAGTAACTAGTCGAGGGTTAACATTAGAAAAAACGCTAAACAACTCTGTTTGATTCTAATCCGAGGCACATTCAGTAACATTAGAAAGGACATTCAAGTTCAAACGCAATAAAAAGAATTCTAGTTGCGATGTGCGATTAAGTGGTTACACACCCTGCTGCTAGCAACATCCAATCTTCATTCAAACTCAGCCATGGGAATCAGTAAAATTTAATAAAAAGGAACACTGAATGGAAATCAAACCACCCACCTCCTTTTGGTAAATCTGAGATTCTCTCTCGAGGCAATGCGAGCAAACAGCTCCGTCTTGCGTCATGACTGATTTGCAACCGACACACGTGTTTTTCTTCTTTGCGAACGCCATTAAACCGCCTTTCTTCGACGACACCACTTTCTTAACTACTCTCGTATGTTCTCCCTCTAAAAAACAACATAAAGCACGTTTTAGACTGGAACTGTAGCAACACAAACTGTTTATCTGCAGATTTCTGAAAACAAATTAAGAGTTCGCAAGATACGAAGTAACGTTTTACGAAATGTTGCACTGCTTCGTTTTATTTATAATGTAAAATTTTAGGTTACAAATAACGTCCGTAATTCGAAAACAAACTTGGAAACAAGCTAGAATATAACGAAAAATTAGAGCTGTTGTTGTGAAAACTTTAAATTCCACATGTACATCAAGGACCTAAACCGTCCGACGCCCGTGCAAAGACAATTTAATTGCATCCAATCTGTCTGGCTGAGAACGTGTAGTGGTGGTATTGGTTAAAAAAAAAAGAAATTCACAGCATGAGTAACATATTTACTTAATAACACGGACTGTGCTTTCGCTTCACCAAGCACTGGTTCAAATATTCTCAGGAGCGGCTGGCTGAGTTGGTGTTTCAAGTAATGTTCGGAATCAATCTGTAGGTTGTTTTCCAGGACATAAATCGGATCTTCAGATCTGTCAGAAAATTTAAAAACAAACCTTCAACATTATTACTTGTCGAGTTATTTCATTGTAAACAAGTTTGCAGAATTCATCTCATCGTGAGACATTCGCCACACAGACTCTTACGATGAGTGGTGACAGCAGTGCCGGTTCCTGAGTAAGACCGTGGCCAATTCGATCGACTTTTGAGCTCAAATAGATAATAACCGTTCAATGAATCAGTCATTATCTCTCAACTTTCAACATTTTGTTAAAGTCAAAATTTTCAACGTCTAAAGCAGCAACTGTAATATTTTCATTTAAAACAGCAAATAAAATAATTTCACAACGCTAAACTCACTTTAAATACGCAGCTTGACCTTTAGCACCACAAATAATAACAAAAGGAACACGATCACCCAGTTGGGGAGCACTTCCAGAATCCCTTTTTCGCATTCTCTCTGCAAGCTCCACATGCGCCTGTTACAAAAAAAAAACGAGCGAAGTAGTAGACGTCTTGCTGATACCATTTTTGCAGCCATTGCAGTTATGTACTGCCCTGGAAAAGAGTGGTGCAAATGGTAGATAATATACGAAACGATTATTTGGGGGATAGAAAGTGAAAGAGTTTGAAAATAATAGTGATTTACGATCAATGTCCAAGACAAACACTAGTTTCGTGAACAAAGGCGAACAACTACAAAACTGAGTCAATGTCGTTGTTTTTTTCAAGTTAAAAATAAAACCTTTAAGGTTGGTGTATATTTCAAAAAGCTTAGCGCAATCGAGCAGTAAATAAAACCTTACCTGCTTAGCAGCATATTCTTCTTTGGTTTTTGTTAACTCTTTAGTGATAATTAACTGAGATATATCAATGCGATTACAGAGCAGGTCAGATATCACTTCCTTGGCGTGTGCGATTGCACCGTCTGGGTCTCTTTAAAGAATAAAACAATGAGCAAGGGTAGTAATAATTTATATTAGTTCAACATAAAAACAAAAAAACTTACGATTACGTAGCGTCAATTTCACTAATTTTCATTTGACAAGATGGTCAAACGACAATCTTGAAGAAACACAAATAGTTAAGTTTGTGAGGAGGGGTAAGAATGCGCAAGGTAAAAGTCTGTAATGTCAACCAATGAGCTTCATATTCAAACGTCAAGAGTCAAGACCCTTTAACCGTCGTTAAGTTGAAATTACTCAGGCAGCCAGGCTCTAAAAAATTGTTCCAACGTATCTGGACCACCAAATACCCTATATAGTCGGCTTCAGTTTTCTTCCTCTAAGAAGTTAAGTTGAAGTTGCATTGAAGCGATTACACTGATCTGTACGCAAGTTATCTTGCGCATTAGCGATCAGATTAACTGAAGGCAAACACTGCTGTACCTTTCTTGGAGAAGTTTATGAAGACAAACACTGACTAAATTTGCGGTAAGAGGTGCGTTATCGCGGCGCACTGTTTCAATTCCTTTGCAGTCCATCTTGTCTGGCTTGTCAGGATTGGAAGAGAAATACAATCCTGCATACCTTTTCTTACTGATCAACAAATAAGGATAGTAGACCTACGAAACAAGCAATATTTGCAGCTCCACTGGAAAATTGCATCAGTATGGTCTAACCCATCAGTGGTCGAGTGGATAAAGCGTCTGCTACTGAAACGGTAGACTTGGGTTCGATTCCCCCGTCAGGTCAAACCAGAGACAATAAAAAATTGGTCTTCACAGATTTTCTGCTTGACATTCAGCAATTAAAGGAACAGTGTGAAGCCTCCACCGTGTGTGGTAGACAGATGGGCAGGTGACAGCTTGACTCGAAGATCGAGAGGCCCTTCGCTGTCTTCTGACCAAGGTAACTTGGTGAATAAAATGTAATTACAATTAAAATCACAGATACTCGGCAAACTTTGCAGCAAGCCTTGCTAAAATTCTAGTCGATTTTATTAAAAGAAATCTTTATCTTTTATTGGTATCAAAAGGGCTGGAAAAAATCTAGCTCCTCAACAACATGCAATAAAACTCGAACAGAAGGTCCCTTAACCAACTAACCTCAGGACTAGACAAATTTGAACCCAAAAAGCAAATCAGGGACAATTTTTCCAAAGCACTTGTTGGCGGGCTGGTGGTTGATTTTTATTGCATGTTGTTGAGGAGTTACATTTCTGCCACCCATTTCACTTGTAAATTTGATTGTAAAGCAGATTACCATAAATTTGAGGGTTTGTTGCTCTTACTCATTTTTAATTTATATTATTTATTGGACAGGTTTACATGAGCAAAATTTGATAACAAACTAGTGTTCTGTTTCAAACTCAAGAATGTGAGGATATTCTTTTTTTTGTTTTCAATACAAATATTCGTTTATGTTTTTAATATAAAAAATAAACCAAAGCCTTACACCATTCAAAAGTGCTGCTTTAACGAAGCAGACAAGTGGCAACATCTTTTTCACCTATTACTAACGGTGTTGCTACTCAATAAAAAAAGTTACCTTTTCAAACTCCAATTTGATCGGTTTCACAAATTTTTCGGAAACAAATTTCGCAGCTTCTTGTCCCAGCTTGAAACTTTCGGCTACAGTTTCCACTCCGAATTTGATCATAACCGAATCAGTGTCGCCATAAATTACTTTTGCATTGTGAGAATAACCGTTCTCGATGGTAAACTGAGATTCGACATGTTGCTTGGTTTGGTCAATCATCAACCGACCGAATGCTGTTACACTCTGCAAAAATTACGAGGATTTCAAAATTTTTATCTCCCAATATTTATTTTCATCAAAGAATCATTTCTCTAGTTTAAATCTAAATTTCAAAATATTTAGGTATCCTCAAAGATAACAATGAAAAGTCAAGAAACATACTATTGTACGTATTTAAAAATTCTACATAATGTTTCCCCCCAAAAAAGAGTTGCAGTTTAATCGTTAAGAACACGTTGAAGATATGACAAAAACTCATCACAGCCATACAGTGGTTGGTGAGGACGATTGGGTTTGTCCATGAATGCAATGGAGTGAAATAATCTTTGAGTTGGTTTTAAGTTTTCATCTAAGTACTATTTGAAAGAAGCCAAATTACGTTATAAAAACTAGTTCTTAAGCCTACTTACTCCTGATATTTCGAGACAAGGTAGTTTTCCAATTTGAGCACCAGTGAAGCCGTAAACTGAATTGCAACTAATCTTGAGAGCTAACTGTCTTCCATCCAGAACACTTCGTTTAAATGGATCTTTCTCCACTTTCATCATTGCTTTTGCACTGAAAGAAAATACTGTATTGTATAAACTCGCACAAATAACATTATTGCTCTAGAATCATTAAAAAAAAAAAGAAAACAATGAGGTACAAACTAGAGCTGTCTATGGCGGTCAGAAAAAAATGTCTATGAATGAGATTTTTACCCATGCCTGCAACAACCAGGCAAACACTGCTTTCAAAGTTGCGCAGTCATTTAATGCAGAACAGGCGTTAGACCACTCTGCCACCGTAGCTCAAGTGCTAAAGCGAGCATGCAAACATATACATTTATGCAAAAGCAAACATAAGGAAAAATTTTGGTTATGCTTAAAAACTTAACTCGAACAACGGAACAAAAAACTCAAAATAAGCTTAATTTTGTCGTTAACTGCACAGCACCGCATGCTTAACAAATTTTTCGCCTTTTTCTGGTCAAAGAAGCAAGATAAATGATAATGCAATTTAATTTTAGAAGGAATACGAAAACCTACTTTCTACGAGCAGTCAACAAACTTTCCAAGATTTCCGGCAACAATCCTTTTCTAACGGAAGTTTTAACGAAAAAATCTCCAGATGGTGTCCGGATAAAATCCTCTGCATTCAATTTTTCTTTTTCTTTTCCAGTCTTGTATCATGCAGTAAACAAAAAGTTCATTAAAACCAGTTCTCCTTCCAATAAACAGGAATACAATCTTTACATTGATTTGCCAGAAAAACACACAATTGTGGTTTCCAGCACTAAAATGGGAATAGGTTGATTTGGCACATAAGCAGTGATGATACAAAAGACAGCAGAGATTTTTCCTTTGCGGGTATACTAAAGCCACCAAGGCAGTGAGACTGTAAAAATGTTTCATGCAAAGATTAAAAAATCGCCGGGCTTAATTTATTGTATCTTACTGTATTCTTTGTTAATCATTTAACAAATTAACACTGGTAAAATGATACGACTCGCATGTACAGTGGGCAAGCTGGGTTCACCAAACTTTTGGCAATAAGGATCAAAAGGACGCACTCGTACGCTCACAATTTTGCACCGAGCCTAGACTAAGCCTTGAAGTCGTTATAAATACTTATCGCCCCACAAACTAAAAAAAATAAAAAAACGACATATTTCGAACGATAAATAATGGTTTTACCTTCATTAGAAGTGTTGTGTAGCACAGATTGTGTGCTTGCATTATGGACGGATACAGTGAAGAGAAATCCAACGTAGTAATGGGGATGTTGTAATACCCTTTCAGCGGCTCGATAACTGTAGCTCCGGTGAATTCATCATTGTTACTGGTAGGAATGACAGGCATAAGCAGATCGGCCGCACGAGTCTGAAAAAAAACTAAATATTCTGCAAAAACTTTAATAGCAATTCTTTAATTGGCGAAAATCAAATTCTTTGAAAATGTTAAATTAAACACTATAGTTAGTGGTTGTTTAGTATGTTGCGACTGTACAGGATTGTAAACTAGAGCTATTTTTTTCTGGCGCTATTCAGAACTAAGGTGCGGTCTGCACTGAACTCAAAAATGTGAGCATGCGAGCTTGTTGGAAAAAAATTTGTTTTCAACATAAGCTCGTAGACTCACGATTTTACCCACAGTGCAGACCGGACCAGGGTTGCCACAGGAATTTCAAAATCAAATTCCAGGACTTTTTTAGGTCATTTTCCAGAACTTTTCCAGGACTGTTTAAAGTTTTTTTACAGGACTTAAAATTTAATTTTGACTATTATTCTTTCATGCACCTACTCTTTTGCACTTGTGATTGACAAAAAATTTTGATGCAACGCATTTGCATTCTTAGTACTGACCACTAGCCAGATGCAAAGCCAGAAATTTGCAACAAGAGGGTTGTGCTTTTTGGTATAGGGGCGGAACCCCCAGCCGCCCGAAGCCATTGGGGGTCTGGGGGCTTGCTCGAAGATTTTGCAATTTTTTTGCAATAATAACTTAATTTTAGGCCTAGTTTGGTAAAAGGAAGTAGCTATTTTGCCTCCGGAACCAAAATAGTTTTTTCCCCATGTTTGGGTTAGGGTTGGGTTGAGGGTTAAGAGTTAGGACTGGGATTAGGGCTAGAGTAGAGTTCGAATCAGGATAAGAGTTTGGGTTAGGTTTAGGGCTATTTTAGCCCTTGGGTTTAGGAGTATTTTAGCCCAAATAGCGTTTAGGAGTATTTTGCCTCTAAATGGCGAAATAACCTGAGGCTATTTTGCCTCTAGAAGCAAAATAGTCACTGCCCTTTTAAAACGTGGCATAGACATTAGCCCTGCAAAAACATGATTAAACCGGATGCATAAATGGGCTACAGTATGTGGGTGATAGCTAGAGCTCGATCGATATGACTTTTTCAGGCTGATACCGATATATAACTCATAAACTACCAAATTTTGTCTATATTTTTCATTTGACTTGACCCTTAAAGCTTCACTAATCTTCCTCCTAAGAAAAGACTATTGCAAACACAAGTCATACTAAGCAAATAGAATGCAAGAACACTTGTGCTTGCTCTTAAAAACAAACAATTTAAAGGCGGGCTATAATGGCATTTGGAAAATATTTAAAAAATAGCGCTAGTTTATTTTGAACCCAGCAGCATAAGCATGACTCTAAAAACCCATTCGCTTTCGAAAAATCGCAAATTTAATGTTCCATTGTCTTGGTGATTATGACGACAATGAGCCTCTACTTTTTTGGTGGGTGTTCAGTTTGGCTGGGTTTTGCCATAAGAGCGAGAAAGTGTCAAGAAAAAAAGCGAATGTAGAAGCAGAAAACAGCTTGCGCGATCGGTCATATTGCTGGCGAGTACTATCAGATCAAGTACGTGTAAACAATATCGGTTTCGCGAATGTAGGCAATTGGTATAATGTTTTGGGGTGGCAAACGATAGGCCTGTATCGACAGCTTATGCTTACCAGTACTGTCTACCTCTACCTAATACCGTATAGCCTACTGATACAATAGTTTCACTCCCATTGATTTCATTGTCCACGATTTTTGATTGGTTGCCGCCACTCATTGTAAAATGAACATCTAAACTTTTTAACACTAGAGACGCTATAGTATTTTCAAATGTAATATTTTGATTTTCGGTAGGTTACCTTTATCGCTAGCTTTTGCTTCGTCGGTTTTGAACAAAATAAACTACAAACCTGAAAGTGGTGTATCGGCGCGAAGCACACTCGACGTAGTCGAGATTTCAGTATGACGTCACAACAATCTGACAAATACGCTAATATCTAGCGATTTCAGTGCCATTATTGAAGTAGATTGATGCAAGTCATTTTGTTGCGGCTGAAAGTTTTGCAATGAGTCGAAGTAATCGAGTGTCGAGACGTTATTGTGACATCACAATTCATTGAGAGTTTCTTTATAATAATGCTTACTTTAAAAAGCTTTTTAGTGCTCGTATTGAACAGACAAAACAACAAACCTGAAAATGATAGATCAGTTTGAAGTAGCAGTCGCGACAGCACTATGACGTCACAATGAAGTGACAAATATGCTTATTTCAAAAGATTCTGATGTAATTATCTATTCCAATTTTCATCAATACATGACAGTTTTTTTTTAATTTGTATTAATGTTTGCCAAAAGTTTTATTTCTCGTATTGAATAAAAGAAACAGCAAAACTTGAAAATGGTAAATCGGTTCGAAGTACTCGTGACTGTATTATGACATCATATTGAATGATTATATAATTAAATATCAAAAACTGATATAAGTAACACTTGTAATAAGCAATGTGTTTACCTCATTATGATGTCATAGTACTCTCCTGACTACTTCGAACCAATCTAGCACCTTAAGTTTTGTTACTTAAGCTTTTCAATACAAGCATTGAAATGCTGTTCAACAGCAAGCATTAATATAAATTTTGGAAAAATGCTAATTCATTATGACATCATAACAACATCCCGACCACTTCGGTTGCTGGTGCAAAACTTTGAGATGCAACAATAGAATATCTTGATATGATTTATAATAAAAAATTGTTCTAACATCCCTTAAAACCAGAAATTTGTTAAACAACATTGTGATTTCACAATAGAGTCCCGATTACTTGCAGTCGATTTTGGACTTTCAGTTTTGTTAATTAATTTCGTGAATGCCAGCACAATTAAATTATTCAACTGTGCATCAATGTTTTACAAATTTACTTTAACTTCATTATGACATCACAAAAGCATCTTGGGAGAGGAGACGCCACTTCGACTTGACACATAAAACTTTCAATTGTGACAAAGACATTGATGAAATTCATGATCGATAACTTTGTTAAGAGTCATCTAAATATGCATTTTTGTCACTTCATTATGATGTTATAATACAGTCACGACTACTTCGAATCGATTTACCATTTTCAAGTTTGTAGTTTTATTTATTCAATGCGAGCACTAAAACGCTGTTTAGTGGCAAGCATTGATACAAAATAAAAACACTGTAAAGACATTGTGATGTCACAACAGCATCTCGATCACGTCGACTAGGTGAAATATTGTCAGCTGCTTCGAAAAGACCTTGCATCAGTCTACAATTAGTAATCGCACTGAAATCTCTTGAAATCAGCGTATTTGTTAGGTTATTATGACGTCATAATGGCATCGCGACTACTTCGAGCGTGCCTTGATATGATACACCACTTTCAGGTTTGTGGTTTATGTTATTTCATATCGGCAAAGCGAAAACTAGCGATGAAGGTAACCTAACGAAAAACAAAATCTAACATTCGAAAATACTTTAGCGCCTTTAGTGTTGAAAAGTTTAGATGTTCACTTTGCACTGGCGGCCAGGAAAAAACGGAAAAATGGCCAGGAAAAAAAATAAAGGCGCCCATAAGTTAAAAGTCATGGACGAAAAATTGGCAGAGTGAAACTACTGTATCAGTAGGCTATACGGTATTAGGTAGACAGTACTGGTAAGCATAAGCCGCCGATATACAGGCCTATCGTTTGCCACCCCAAAAACACTATACCAGTATTGCCTACATTCGCGAAACCGATATTGTTAACACGTACTTGATCTGATAGTACTCGCCAGCAATATGACCGATCGCGCAAGCTGTTTTCTGCTTCTACATTCGCTTTTTTTCTTGACACTTTCTCGCTCTTATGGCAAAACCCAGCCAAACTGAACACCCACCAAAAAAGTAGAGGCTCATTGTCGTCATAATCACCAAGACAATGGAACATTAAATTTGCGATTTTTCGAAAGCGAATGGGTTTTTAGAGTCATGCTTATGCTGCTGGGTTCAAAATAAACTAGCGCTATTTTTGAAATATTTTCCAAATGCCATTACAGGTCTCGTTTAAAGTAATTGCGCTACGCCGATATTTTATCGACGGTAGATAGCCGATATGACATACCGGCTTGGCCCTGATATGGGCCAAAACACATCAGCTGATCGATAGATATTTTGGTGGAACTCTAGTAATGAGTAATGCTAAAACTTCAAGCCTAGCTTTATTTCCAGCCAGTGAACTATAAAATCCTTTCATTTGAAAAAAAAAGAGCTTATTTGCACACCAGGGTGCAAACAAAACAACTCTATCTTAGCCCTAACCCCAACCTTAAATTAAACCCAAACTGTAACCCTAGCTCTAACCCTAACCTTAATCCTAACTCAAATTCAAAATCTAAATTCCAATTAACCACAAAGGAGAATAATTTAAAAAATGAAAGAGCATTTGAACAAATGAGCACCCACTTTTGCTCTCTTATTCTCCATATGCAAAGCTCATTTGCACGCTAGAGTGCAAATAGGCACCTCCTCTGAAAAAACTCCAAAGTATTAACCCAAATCGTCTGTATTTTATAACGCTAGATAAAGATATAATTTGAGAGGAAAGGCTAATGAAACGACATTTGAGAGAGTTGATAGGAAATTAACAGAATTAAACACTGAATAGACCCCTTATAATTGTTTTACTAAGCCTACGTTAAGCATTTTATATCAAGCGATCGAATTGATTATTTATTTTTAGCCATTTTCAGTTAGGTAGTTGTTAGTACTACTATTGATCAGTATTAGCCCTTCCCCAAAATCATGTTCTATATGTGGGTTTAAATTACTTTAATATCCATATTACTGCAAAAAACTGCCTCAAAAGTATAGTACAATAAACATCGTATTTTTCTAGTTGTGCAGTTTGGTGTATGAGCCAATGGATAGCCTATAGTCTACTATGCTACTGCTACTAGAGTATCGCATCGCAATTAATACTGTCCATGAATTCACTCTTCCTAATAATATTCAATAATTTATACATACTGAATTGCAAAGTGCAAATTTAGGCATTTTAACGAGGAAGTGCTTATTTGCACCGAGTGTACTAGTAAGAACTGTTTAAAAAGAAGAGAGCAAAAAGCAGAGGAATGGGCGGCAGGCAGCCATATTAATGTTAGGGTTAAAGCTAGGGTTGCAGTTTGGGTTAGATTTAGGGCTAGGATAGCGATTTTTTTGTTTGTGCACCAGCATACAAATAAGCTCTTTCTTTTAACTATACAACAAAGCTTTTTGAACGAACTTCACAATGCAAATTATTTCAACAATGGCTTTGTACAATTACAAGGTACCGGTACTGTACCAGTTATTATCAAAAAAAAAAACAGCCTCACATTCTGTCCTGGTGAATCACTGGAAAACTTTATAAACATTTTCCAGGACTTTCCAGGACTTACGACTTTCCAGGTCAGCAAAAAAAAATCCAGGACTTTTCCAGGATGTGGCAACCCTGCCGGACGTAACTGACGATTTAATAAACCTCTATTTCTCTTTTCGTTACGTGCAATTCTGGAGAATTTAATAACCCAAAAGCCGAAAACCTAGTCCATTAAGAGCGCAAATTTCTTAGATTAAACGCTGCAAAGGCTTTAGTGCAAAATTGTCATAATTATCCTGCAATGCACATACCTTGCGTAGTAACTGTGAAATGACTTTGATACTCTGTCCACGTACAAGTAAATAGGAAAGCGGTACTCCAGTGACCCGGGCCATCTCCATATAGTTGATGACAAACATGAGTTTGTCCAGCAAGCGTAGCGGGAGAAGGGCATCTTTGAGGCAGTAGACAGCAAGCCGACGTCGGGTCTAAATAATAGATTAACGTAAATGGTTCTTTTCATTTAACCAAGAACTGAAATGAGAAATTTGAAACTAAAGGTGGTCAACGACAACACTTTCGCTTTTGGAAAGCGAAGTCAGAGACTCAATTTCCGAACTGGTTAAATCGGAAAGTGCGGTCAATAGCTTGCTGCGACATTTCTTCAAAAAAAAAAAAAAAAAAACTGGGTTGCCCATGCGCATTGCGCAATGACGGGCCTGGCCTACGTGTTACATCCTTTACATTTTGGTGTTAAATCAGCGAAGATGATTTTTTGAAATTAATTGAACAACTCGTTACATGAATATTTTTCGAAATTAACTGATGTGCTTTAAATTAAAAAATTTTCGAAGCCTTTCTACTTATCATCAAGTCTACTTAGTAATTCAATGGCGTGTTTTTAAGACCAATCTGCATTAATCAATACTCGTAATCCCTGAAAAATATGACTTGTCTCAGACATCAATATGAAGTTGTTAGCGTCTTGAGTGCCACAAGCAGCAACGTCAAGAAACAACCGGTGGTACCTGACTGTTGCCTTCTTGTAATTCTGTGATTATAGAATGATGCACGTCTTCTTTCTGTTCGCCGAGAAAATGAAAGCTGACAGCGTTGAGGGTGTAAGATCGAAGCTTTTGCTCTCGCAGTAAAGCCTATAGAAATTATTGGAAACGCTAAAACTCCGAGCAAAAATATTAAAATGGCCGTTTTCGGTACAGAGCATTGAAAATTCACATAATATCAAAATATTTCACCCTTTACAGTTATTTGATTGCTGAGGTTCTGTGATGTAGCATATTACACCATGCTCTCATCCACAGGGACCAACCAAGCAGTTTCGTTTTAAAAGCAGAATTTGAAAACAAGCGAAACTCGAAAAGTAAAAAGCAGCCATTGCCATTGTTTTTGACGTTATTGCACGACATGAACAAGATTAACATTCTTTTTACTGGTGATTTAAACAGACTGGATTTGGTGTTCAATTGCCAACATGAACTTACCACTAAAACATCAAACTGGATTCTTCCTTCCATGTTTATGCTTTTCATCTCTCTGCTTCCCATTTGCTTCGATTGAAATTTTGAATCCTTGATTTTAGTAATGCTGTTCTTGATTCTTTAAAAAAAATCCAAATGAAAACCTCCAATTTACTTCTAACATTAGATAGAAGTACAAACAAGTTCGATAATTTAAAGATATAAAAAATAACAACACCAAAGTTAAACGCTTCTAGACATCAAGCAACTAAGTACAATTACAGCACATCATGTCTTTTAGAATCTCCGTTATATTTTTGTCCTTTGGCAAAAAATCAGCTAATAACTACCCATGTCCTCAGCAAACACCATACCTTCCCAAGAAGGGAAATTTGGAGACTTTTAGGTGAGCTGCTCTGTTGATGAGATAAGGCAAATCAAAGTTTTGTATGTTGTATCCTGTAACTATGTCTGGGTCTACGATTCTAAGGAAATCACAAAACGCCTGTAATGAACAAAACAATTTAAAACCAAAAAATTATCTCAAGAAAGAAAACAAACTCAGTGCAGGCAAAAGCATCTCGTAATTGCCACTAACAGTTCCAGTGGTTCTATAGAATACTGCATCTGATCTAATAGCTTGCTACTAATTAAGTACATTAACAATCGAGATTTGAAGTAACAAGGTGATCATGCCGTGAGTTACACTCAAATCACATCTTTCGTAAAACTCGCTGTAATGTGTCAAAGCATGTAACGAGTTAGTTGGTGGGGACGGTCTCTGCGTCACTGCGCCAAGGCAACACAGCTCTTTTTGAAGAAATGTTGCAGAGGTGGCGAGCCGTTGGCAACACTACGTCTGATTTGACCAGCCCGAGATTTGAACTTCAGACCTTCCACTCCAGAGACAAACGCGTGACCGTTTGACTAACTCCTTGTTACGAAACCGTAATATGAGAGATCTTGCTCACGTATATTCGTTAAGCAGAAAGTACAAAATGAAATCAACAAACCCTGCCAAAATTTTTTTTCCAACTTCGCAATGAAATCGACTTGACTTGCACCAGTATAATCAACTTTATTTTTGTCAATTTATATGACGTCATATTGTTACAAGAACTGGGCTAATTTCAATCAACTGTCCAGTATTTGTACAAGTACAATGCTCTAACAAAATTAGTGAAGTTAAAAAGCCTAGATTCTTCTTCACTAAGAGCTGTATTCGAATACGAGACCTCCATCGCAAGTGTTCATAAAAAATGTCACAAAAAGTTTCAAATTAACTATATTAAGTAAGTAGCTGATTATAATTCAAATTAAATTACTTGAAGGAGGTCTTTCTCTTCTTCAAAGGCAATCACTTGATTTCCTACTATGGGAGCACACGATTTGAGAGTGAAAATAACTCGAATGAACGGATCTGCAGTACTACCTTGGCATTTTACCATAGTTGCTATCTGTATAACTCTGTCCATATCAGGTACTGGAAAAATTCCTGAAAAAAACAGTTAATGTTAAAGGGCATAAGATCGTTTGATAATTTATTGAACACCAATGATGTTAACGCTTCTATTCATTCCAAAATCAAAGAGTAAATAGGATTAAATTTATGAAAATTGTTTTAAGTTGCTGTGGTCACAGAAAAGTTAGCCGTGCAAAAATTCGACGAACGTTAGGTTGTTAAGTCAACAAATTCAACACTTCTTAAACCTCGAGGGGTATTACCCTAATACCCCACCACTAAATAAGACTGCATCGAAATTCTTTACTTGTTTTCAAATGTACAGCAAAGTTCACGAAAAAAATGCTTTTCTCATAACGACAAACTTGCTTAAATACTTTCCCCAAACTTAATTATCAAGGTAAAATGATTTTACCTTGTACTCAACATTTGGGTAAGGGTCATTCCATGCCAAATGAGCAAATTTTTTTTCAAAATTACACCATATGTTTTGTATTTTGATGAAATTTGGCACTTTGAAATTTTGTATTTTGATGAAAATCTTAACAAAAAACCAGAAACGCAAAAAAATTTTTGAAAAACTCCTATTATAATTTACGGAGTTATGATCATTTTAAAAAACGCTATTTTTGCTGAAATTCACAAATTTACTTCTTGTACCATTGCTCTTTCACCTCATATAACAAAATTCAATTAATTTTGATGCCTACCATAAAAACTTTTGTTTCCAAGTGAAATACGTTTTTTCAGTAAAAATAGCATTGAATCAGTTTGAGATAAAAAGCAAAGCAGCACACGATTAATGGAAAAGAGTTGAGGGAAATGAACAAACAAAACATGACCAAAACATGCTGAACAGAGTTTTTATCCAAGGGAAAATCTGCAACACAAATTACTGAGCAGTTGTTTTAAAGCTAATCATGAACACTCAAGTACGATGACATGTAGCACATGTTCCGACTTGTTGGACTACATGGGCTCTTTTATGCAAGTTGTGATGATGAAAAGCACACGTTTGCTAAAGTTTGAGATAAATTTGATTCGTGTTCAATCAATGCATATTTCATTTAATTATAGATGCTACTTACTCGAATACTTTTAAAGCATGTGCAATGATGCGGAACGAGCAAAAATAGCGTTTTTTTAAATGATCATAACTCCGTAAATAATAAGAGTTTTTCGAAAATTTTTTTGCGTTTCTGGTTTTTCATTAAGATCTACAACTGTGCCAAATTTCATCAAAATACAAAACATATGGCGTATATAATTTTGAAAAAATATTTGCTCATTTGGCATGAAATGACCCATTATCTATTTACTATGATGAATCAATTAGTATCCTATGAAATTGTCACCATTAGCCACATTAAGAACTAAACTAGCCATTAATAAGCATTTAAGACAATAATAAGACAATAGAATTACTGTTTAAAGATAGTTGAAGCAAAAAAATCTTATCGCTCTCCCTTTGATGTGACTACACCGCAACCAGATTTTAACGAAGAATAGCCGTTAAAAAATTTAAAACTAAGGCAATCACCTTTTCTCCCAGCACATTCAATATCAAAACTGAAAATTCGGAGTGGTGCTATTTTTTGCCAATCATCGTCAGGGGCATGACTAGTGAACTTGTTCCACAAAACATCCACTTCTAATTGGGCTGTTGATGACATTTTTGATTCCTCTCGAATTCGATACTTTCCTGGTTCAAGTTCGATCCAGTTACACCCAACTACATCGGTATCAGTCATGAATCTAAGGTGAATAAACCAAAAGTTCAACCTAGCTAATTGATTAAATTGCAGGAAAAGTAATTGTGTAGTGATGTAAGAACAAATAGGTGAATTAACGAACAACTGCGTGATCGAAATTGCCGTTGTAAATTGCAATAGTATTTTCAATAATAGATACATTATTAAAACGACCGACGCTCGCGTCGCGTGTTCCTTTGTTTTCACTCGGCCATTTTCCCACTAATGAGTGCGAAGTTTCAAGACTTTTGCTAATAACTCGAAAACGCTTTGGTCTAGCTACATGAAATTTTGACAGCAGTTTGAGATTATTGATTTGCATGTTTGCACCAAATTTTGAGGCAATTAGTCACGTGATTTTGGTTTTAAGACCAGGTAAATTGCCCCAAAAGTTTGGCGTAAAAAGCTGTCTTATTCAAAAACGGCTTAAGTACGGCAAAAAATATTTCAAACGGTTATACGTTTTAATATACCCTTTCATCCCAACCAACCCACTTTTGGCGGTGAGAGGGTTTTTTCTTTTTTTTTTCTTCCTAAATAAATCTTGTACGCTCTTCTTCTCCTAAACCACAAAACATCGAAATCTAGTTTTTGTGTAAAGTTGTTGAGTTGCAAACACAATTTTGTCTCCAAAAAATCAATTTCTTAACGGCTCAAGCTAGGGTGCCAGTTTTTTTTTTTTGATATCAGCTGATATTTAAGAGACAAATATTTGGACATAATTTGGGGTACCACCCTTCCCAAAAACCCCTCCAAATGGACCCCTCAAAAATCAATTTTTTGAAAAGCTTAACTTAAGGTGACAGTGTTTTTTTGATGTCAGATGATATTTCAAAGACAAATACTCTGACATAGTTTGGGGGTTCTATCCCCCGGGGACCCCAAAAACCAAATTTTTTAACGGCTCAAGCTAGCGCGCTTGTTTTTTTGATATTTGATATCAAATGTTTAAAAGACAAATGTTTTGACATAACTTGGGGGTACCCCCCGCGGACTTCCCCAAAAATCAATTTTTTGAATGGTTTAACTTAGGGTGACAGTGTTTTTTGGTATCAGTAGATATTTAACAGACAAATATTTTGACATAGTTTGGGGGAACCACCCCAGGAAACCCCGAAAATCAGTTTTTTGAAAGGCTTTAGCAAGGGCGTTAAGTTTTTTTGAAATCTGTAGATATTTGCATCAGTTGTTCAGAGGGGTTGCTACTCAGCAAGCTCCCATCTAGCTCTTTTCATGACATGACAAAGTGACAATGGCAATATTCTAAATCGAGGACTGAAGGCAAAATCATTGAGGTTATCTAAAATAGGACAATCGTATTTGATTCGACTGGGGTTGACCTCATCCTTCTTGACCCAGCTGTTCCAGAGATATTCTACTTCAACATGATGTAGGGGCCTCTATAACAATATTTTTATTAGAAACCCCGATGTTGATAACATCTGCAACGCCATCTTAGTTTAATATTCTAAGGCAACGATGCAATTAGGCAAAGCCACAAAGACATTTCTGCCTATATATAAAATAACATAGGCCACTGCATTGAAATCTTAGGATTGCAATAAAATCATAATTAGGGAGGCCCCTACGTTGTGTTTGAAGTAGAATATTTTTAGAACAGCTGGGTCAAGAAAGATGGAGTCAACACCAATCCAATCTAATACAATCACTCTAACTTTAGATACTTCCACTGATTTTGCCTTCAGCCCTCATTTGAGACAAATCCGCACCTGCTTATGAATTTATAATTTTTTGAGTTTCAAATTGAAGTTTGCTCTACTTTTTATCATGAAAATTTAATGCTTATTCAAAATCACCCAGCAGAAATAATAATCATCAAGAAATGACTTCCAGAACAAAGTCATAAAACTGTAGAGTATTATGGTGGCAAACATTAATAATATACTATTAGTCAAACACCTAGACAATGATAGCACAAAGATATGAACGCATTGAGCATTAACGAATGATCAAACAAAACAAAGAATCAAAATCCATCTGATGAACTGTCTCATACCAAATCCAGTCTTTAAATCCTGACTACAAAAAATCTCCGGAAAAAACAACTTTAATGTCTGGACTGCACTCATATTTACAATGTTCACCATTAAAATTTTTCAACCTTACCGGATTTCAAAGTCAATAAAGCTTTCAAAAGCATTGTAGGAATGTTCAGGATAGTTGGGAGCTTGAAAGCCTTGATATAACAAACGCTTGGTTGTAGCAACCAACTTTGGTATTGCAACTGTGATCTTAAGAAACATACTTTTTCCACCGCTGTTGTATCCATACATATCTGAAAAATACCATTGGTATACAAGTTGCTTCAATGTAATGTGCAGGTAATAATTTTCAGTCCTACGGGTAAAAAAAGACACATACGATATTGTAAAATTAAAGATCGCAAAATTTGAAATATCAACACTTCAATTAGCTAGCTATGTAAATACTCTATAATCTTCCTTAATCAGATCTAAAAAGCGTTTAGGCAAAAATGATTATAACTAAATTTAGCCGAATACAATATATATCATATTTTAATGCCAAATTATACATCAAATCAAAATTAAATCTTTCATTGTAGGTACTTGCTGTATTATGCCAAAACGTGCAACGAGCTTGCAGGGCCCATCTCTGCGTTATTGTGCCTGAGCAGCACAGCTTCTTTCAAAGAAATGTTGCAGTGGGGGCGAGTCGTTGGCAACTATGTGTCCAATTTGACCGGCCCGAGATTTGAACCTCAGACTTCCTACTCCAGAGACAAACACATTAACTGCTCGACCAACTGGCCGGTAATGTCAAATTACAAATTTCAAAATTAAAACAGATCAGTATATATTCAGCAAAACAGAACTGAATACTACAGCTACAGTAAATGTACCATCATGAGTAAAAGCATTTATAAACAGCAACAGATGTATAAGGCTGTTAAACATCATTGACAAAAATGGTAAACTAAAATCAAGATGCTTAAATAGAAATCAAGTTCACTAATAAAAAAAACAATATAAATTACTAACAGTACAAGAGTAAAAAAAGTCAAGTATGTTAATGGGTTTATATCTTACTTTGCTTCTGACAGCATTCTACTTCATACACGGCAACTTTCACATCCTGGTTTCCACGCATTTCTTTCATCACAAGTGCATTTAGAGCTTGGCAAAATTCTTCACAATCTTCTTCCTAAAACAAACCAGTGAGTCACATTTTCTGACCAAACATATTTGGATGTTGCTTTGTTACTCAAAATCTCAAAAATAATAGACCTTAAGTTCTGCAGACAGCAACTTTCCGTATATCTTGAAATAGCAACTTCATAACGTGTAAGTAACTTACTTGCTAGCAAATGATATAGTGCTAGTACATAAATATTGAAATTAACTAAAAAAGCATTACTAATTGAAAATGCTGTAACCACAGTCAAATGCAACCAAGAGAATCATTTAATGATTTTAGCAAATTTGTTAACCAGCTTTTAGTGTAAGCCGATAGTGTAACCCAGAGGGTTAAAGCAAGATGTACCCGGCCAAAAGATCTTGGTTCAACTTGTGCTAGAAAAACGGGTAAAAAATTATCCAAAAAAACAGGTAAAAAATTGTCTAGAAAAAAGTGCTATCTCATTTGTCCAAAATGAAAGCAATACCTTCAACCTTCATGAGTATTGAGTAATCATCATTTCATTAAAAAAGATCAAGTCAATGAAATGCATCAGCATCAAGAAGAACATGAGGGCAATTTATCAATAAAATTCATTTACCAGCACAAAAAAAATTTTTCCTGTTAAACAACCTAATGTTCTTTACCAACCTTAAATCCTTTCATTGCTTGAACATAAAAATACGGCAAGAAACCATGGATATGGCAAAGAACACTATGCCCTTCCATAGTTAATCCAAACATTCGAAGAATAGGAGCTACTCCACCTTCTGGAGCTGGTAGGTCCAGCATTGCATGGCTGTTGCTATCAATATAATGGTCAACATCAAGTTGTTGAAAAATCAGAGGATCATTGGCTGGATCAACTAAACTTGGGCTTGGACGTTTCCACTTTGCAATGTCTTTATCAGATAAATGAGATGACAATTTTGCTCCATCTAAATAAATAGTTTTTATCAAAAAAATGTAATAAGGTTGTATGTATACCATAAAAGTTTTCAAAAGTATACCATAAAAGTTTTCAAATCTCCAATTTTCAAAGTGCAAGCTCTGAGCTTTTATGCTGTAGTAGATTAGTTTTGATGAAAGCAGAGCTTAATCACACCCTAGTGTGGGAATAACCCTGTGCTTATTTATATGCAAGTCTTGACAGTGAACTTTTGACTGGCTAGAAATTACTTTCAGTAGGCTAATAGAATTTTGATATCCAAAAGCTATCTTGTCCCAACTCTCAGTTAACCTCGTCTTGTTCAACAAATAGCCTAACTAAAAATTGAACCCAGGACCTCAAGTATGTGAAGCAAAAGCCCCAACCATTTTAACCATCACTTAGTCTGCTAAATTAATTCAAATAATGGAGTATTTAAAAAAGCTATTCCATGCGATGTCATTGTCAGCACATATTATCACAGTTCACTTGCATACAGACAAAACCACACTTATCAGCACGCTAACATATAAGGACTGAAATAAGCAATTCTTTTGATAAATCATCAAATTACTACTCAAAAAAAACTATTATTGCTGATATTTATAAATTTAAATGTTTAGTTGAGATCTGAGATAGTACAGGTAAGTGTTTAGCCCAGAGCCTAAGACACCAATCTCATCTGTTCCTACCAATCAAGCATTACTTTTCTAGTGTTTATATCAAATGTTTTCTGCTCGACACAAATAGGTACAGAGAATTTGGTGGGGTAGAGTTACTAATGCTTTGATGCTGAGAATAAACATCCACATTACCAATTCTTTAGACCTTTGACTTTTTCAGTTTAAAAACCGACTTTGCTCGATTTTTTGTTAAAAATACTGAAGTCCACTACTATTTGTGATATTTGAAAAAGCCGTTAATGCAACAAGCTTTTGAGCATACGCAAAATTTTTGCAAAAAAATAACTAATTGAAACATTTTGTGCAAAAAAAGTAGCAAGCACATCTATGTATCAAACAAATCTAAGTGTGATTAGCTGGTGTTAATAGCAATGTGCGCACTACAGCAAGCAAAACCTTTCTTTACTTGTACTTTATTGTAGCAAACACAGTAATATGTGTTACTTGCCTGAGGCAATTTTAGCTTGCCTTGGGCAAGCACATTAACTTTGAACCCTGGTCCTTTTTACTTAAAGTTGAGCTTTAACTATGGAAAGCTACGACAAAAGACAGATGAACACCAACTCAATATGTAGCTTAACAGGGGGGACATGACAGAACGTGCTAGCGAGCTCGTAAAGGCCATTCTCGCTTGCTAAAAAGCGCTAACGAACAAAAAATCTTCGTAGACAAACTGCAATTTCTGAGCCGTCTCGCCAAAACACACGTTAAAACAGTTTGCTCGAAATTCTTTGCGAGATGTTCGTTACTTGTGTTAGTACGTAATAAATATCTCATTGTGATGTCAGATGCGATTCTACTTCAAAATAATGCGTTCAAGCATACTGTATGTACTACATTGTTATGGAAAAAGATACCATAATCTATGCGTTATTATTCTATGCAAGCAAATTCTTCAACTGATGATAATTAGTAAATGAACAACAGAATTAAATTATATTTTTGCATCAATGTAAAATAAGAACAACTTTTTCCATACTACAATTTTTTTAAACGACGTAAAGTGCCCTTGAGGTTGTCAATGGGTAAACTCATATTTTAGCAGTAACTCTAGATCTTCAGGTTTCACAACTTTTCAAAAGTGAGCAAGTCAAAGTACACTCTTCTTTTTTAGAACTGGTAAATCTTGAGTTGAGACAGGCTGTTTTTAATTTTTTGGCAATATTTAGTCTCATTTGTTCTTGATTTTGTAAAGCTTTTGAGAGCATCGATGTCAATTTTCACGGGCGTGTTTGAAACACTTTTTAATTCCTATTGCTCTGTCTGCTTAAGTGAAGGCTTTTTTCTTGCTTTTGCAACATCGTAAAATTGCAAAAGCAAAAAAGCAAGCTTTTTTCAAGTTGAACAACTGCCAAAAAAAATTCTCAATTGCTTGCACAGAGCAATGTAGCTTTGTAATCTTGAATAGTTGCAATTTTGCTTGCAAATACAAGGAAATCACTGAAATTTTATCGCTTTAAATCAGCACAAATTTTAGTTTCTTTGATTAGTTTGAATTTTTTGTTTCTTTGTTTTTGGTTTATTTTGCTGCTGAGGCTGGCATTGTTTTTAATTTTTTCTTAAATTTTGAGCAAAAATGAGCCTCGTGTTTTAGCAAATCATTCTTATAAAAGGAGTGTATAGCAATTTTTGTCAATTGGCACTACCTAACATTTCTTTATCAGTCAAAACAACAAGTGGTTCTCAATGCAATTCGCTTTTTTTTAGCAGTTTTTTTAGCAAACATGGCGACAATTTTCATTAATTTTCAGCAAAAATTTGCTTTGGTTAGAAGTTTTCAACATTTCGCCATTAAATTTCTGAACCAAAAAGATTTCTCGCACGCTTAAAGAGTGCTTCAAGATCCTCTTTAAGTTGGTGAGGAAAATTAGACTTTTTTCTACTCGAACTGCTTTCCACAATTGCTCAAAGCAAGTTTGCGAGAAAGAATGACATAACGGATTTGGCAAGGGTTTACATACACGTGCAAAAATGACCTCTTACATTTAGCGAGTATTTCGTTCCGTAGCGCCTCTTAAAAAAAACTCATTAATTAAAGCAAACAAGGAAATTTCTGTCATGTGGGCCCAGGTCACTAACTCACTTGACTGCTGAAGTGCTGATTGTTGTACTGTCAATTAAAAGAAAACAGATTTGCTATAACAAAATCATTGAAACAAACCTAAAACTGATGATTGATTGTCACTGCAAAATTTTTTGAAATCTGGAATTTCATCCACAGAATCACTTTTTCGCTTTTCCATTTTAGAATTTGCAATTGCACAGGTACGCTGTTCAGGATACGGTACCTACTGATACAGGATAGTGATATCAAGGTTAGTTCACATCAACATATCTCAGATCTGATATCATGCAGAAATAGTTTGCTGGTTTGAGTATTGAACAAAAACACCAACATAGACTGTCAGCTTTATAGGTCTAAGATATCAGAAATATCTGGTTAGAATACTGCTAGGCCTACAATGCTACAGTACTGCAAGTGCAATAGCCTAATGATCAATCTAAATGATGCGTAATTCAAAATTACATCTTTATTCATCACATTGTTTCAGTCAGTTGGCCAGGAGACACATACATGAATTTACTTGTTCATTCGCTCAATGGTAAATAATATGCCCAAGGTATACACATAACATATTGCGACAGTTCAAAATTAACACTAAGCCAGGAAACACTAAAAAACCCAAAAGCTATCCAATCAAGGTGCTTTCTAACAACATTTAATAAAAAAAAGAGAGATGAAAGCAAGTTTTGGGTGTTTTTTGAACAAATTCCAAATAAGGTTTTTAAGAGAATTGTCAATTTTATCCTATAGATTGGACCCTCTGTGAGAGAGAAGCTCTTAGACAATTGTTTTTTTACTACGAGGTTTAAAATATACTACATGTACTGACTAAGCTTTCTTCTGGACTATAGTCTACTAGAGTAACCATGAATATGGCTTAATTGTATAAAGCTGTCATAGAACAATTGGGAGACTGTTTTATGATGAATGTGATAAATTAATTAGGCTACAGTAATTCTAGTGTGTAGATATTATTTAATTTTAATAAATTCAGAGTTTTGTAGAGAGGTGTCATGAGACAGTATTTTCTGCTGAATGCAATAGTGCAATGATATTATTTAAATAAACTGATAACTCTTTGTGAGGTTAACTTTGGTGGCATTTCCCAAATTGAAATGCCATATTGTATTTTGAAGTATATAAAACAATAATATAGCATAGTATAAGCAATGTATTCAGTGCCGTTGCTAAGGGTGGCCAGGGGGGACGTGCCCCCCCTAACAACTGCTTGTGCCCTCCCATTTTGGTTTAATTAGACTACGTTTTTGGAACATCAAGTAACAACAAGACTTTAGATATTAATTATAATTGTAATTACATTTTATTCACCAAGTTGTCTTGGCCAGGAGACAGCGAAGGGTATTTTCGGTCTTCAAGTCAAGCTGCCACCTGCCCATCTGTCTACCACACATGGTGGAGGCTTCACACTGTTCCTTTAATTGCTGAACGTCAAGCAGGAAAGCTGTGAATATCATTTTTTATAGTCTTTGGTTTGACCTGACCAAGAATCAAACCAAAGTCTACTGCTTCAGTAGCAGACGCTCTATGCACTCGACCACTGATTGGTATCGGATTATTAATGGAAAAAGGAATAATAATGTTCAACATAATTGAAGGGCTTAGTGCATAACTATGTTAACTCATTTTTTGAAGTTTTGAGATATTGGGCTTTAAAGTTCTCAATTTTTTTTCGGTATTAAATCAGAATGTTTTTAAATTTTGATAGTGAAATGACCAAACATGTGATCACCAAATTTTTTTAAGCTAACAACCAACATAATTATTTAATTAGAACGCATTGTTTTAGTTCATCAAACAGGTGGAACCAGTAGTTAACATACTTAAGCACACAATTTTTTTAATGAAAGTAATATTCTCTCTGCATTAACATGTTAAGTATCATTAACTTGTTATTTTCGAATTATTTATGATAACAAATACTGCCAAACACAACAGTTTGATTCAATAATTTTCCAGCTCGGAATCTGCACCACTTTTTCCAATAAAGTTTCATAAAAATGGCGATGAGATCCTGGAATAAGTTGAGTTTGTTTTTTAATATCCTGCACTTTTTTTGCATGAATGGGCTGTGGAAAAAGGTTTGTTGATGAGACCGTTTTCTTTTCGGAGTAAGTAATTAATTTTGGTGTTGGAGGTCAAATTAGTCGAAAATTGGTACTAAATTTGAAAGCATTGTATGCGGCAGCTGACAATACTTATATTGAGTAAGTGATTAATACTGCTGGAAGTCAAGATAGACGCTGCTGGGTCCTATTTTCAAAGCATTATGTGCTGCAGCTGACAATCAAGTCGTTGCTGGCAATGAATTGGCTTTAGAGTGCTGTGGGGGCTCTGCCAACAAAAAGTAAGGTAAATATTGCTTCATTATTGCTGTTGCAGAATTACTTACTAATGCATCTCAGTCGATACTTTTTGCTTAAAATTGTGGAATGCCCACTCTAATTTTCACATACCATTCAGAACAAGAATAAACTGTTACTGTGCCGGTAAATTAAAATGTTAACTGGCATTTATTTTGCCAAGTCGCAAATAATTTTGTGCAAAACTGTGTTAACTCCACCTTTTCCTGCAAGACTATGTTAACTCATTGAGTTAGCATTGTCTTGCACGCAAAAAAGGAATTTCTACGTGAGTTAACATAGTTATGCATTACCTATCTCAAAAACTGTGCGTGCTAGCTAAATAAAACCAAGCGCAAAAAATAGATCTTGAGTAAAAACTCACCCATGTGTATTTAACTCAAAATCATAAAAAACTGAGTTAACATAGTTATGTGCCAAGCCCTTCAATTCTCGTTTGAAGTTTCTCGATTCTTTACGAAATTGCTGGCAACCAACTGCTCTGCATAAATTTGAAATGAGATGCAATAATCCGTCTTATTGACACATCTTTATCAGTTTATGGATGTGTTGCGGAAGAGAGATTTAAGCCTACAGCATTCATTACAAGTACTTTGTTAGTGATTATGATCTGAAACAACACGTGAAAACATTTTTTGAAAGAGTACGGGAGCTGTTTTTCTTTTTTTAAAGCACACTTAAGATTTGTTTAGGTTGCAGTCACTGAGTCAGTGGCGCAACCAGGGGGAAAGAGATAAGGGGGCTTCCGCCATCTTTGGCCAAGTCATTCAAAGATTTAACCCTGAAATACAAGCATTTGAACATGTTTTGGTCTTGACCTGAAGTATAATATAAGGAGGGCAGAAAACGTTAGGCAATTTAATTCTTTCAATACCGATAACTTTTAAACTTTACCTTAGTTGAATCAAATCAATAGTTAGGGTAAGGTGGGGTAATTCCAGACAAAATTTAGTACCAAATTTACTAATCCTAACACTGTGACTCACTTTTACGGCTATTTGAATCAAAACCAGTACCAGCTTGTCTTAAAATCTTTGCTTTAAATGTTTCTCCAAACTGTAGGCTTCTTCGCAAACGATTCGCTAAGAAATAGCGCTCAAAGTGGTGACAATTTTATTTCCGACTTTTCCCGAATTCGAGAAAAGTCGGAAATTTGCTAAGAGTTTTTGTAATGTCATCAAAACAGGGAACTAAGGGACAGGGAACTCAAAATCAATGTTTTTTGAGTTTTGAATCGTGTTAATAATACTTGCAACACCTTATAGAGATGATCCGGTGATATTTTTTTAACTTTTTTCAAAACTGAGTTTTTTTTGGTTTCTTCTCAAGTAGCTGTAAACATAGTAACATTTTCAATCGAGGTATCTATGACGTCATAATGGACCTGTGACGCATGGTTCATTCATAATTATCCAGTGGACTAATCGCGTACGCGTAATAACGTTGCACCATTTCGGTCTGTTTTGAAGAAAAAAAGCACCGTCTTGCTGGAAAAGCAAGCGTGCTTTTTTTGCTAATTCAATAGAACGAGTCTAGTGCAGTATTGCTTAGTGTACGAATGGAAGAGCTGAATGCAAGCAATCGCTGATTTCGAGAGAACCTGCATTTTACACGCTTGCAGAAAGTGCTCAATGTATAAAAACAGAGCTAAAATAAAACGTAAAACCAGATCTAAAGCTTTTAGATCTGGTTTTACGTTTTATTTTAGCTCTGTTTTTATACATTGAACCTGCATTTTATGTTGTCAGCGAAAATCTATTTTGTTTTGCAATCTATGCAATTACAGTAGAATTTAAAAGGGGTTTAATTATTATCTATTGATCATTCGGAGTCAACCTATGTAAGTGTAGCAGCACATTTAAAAAAAGATTTTCTGTCGGTCGTTGTGAGGTAGCTTAATTCCAAATAAAATGCAGCACAAAGCAGATATTATATGCATTATCTACGTCAGGATAATTTGATTTGCTCCACATTTTTGCAGCGTTTCACAATCAGCATATGTCTGGGTTCACACTGGAACTTTTTTTGGTTACAAACTATCGAAGTGAGGGGCATGGCCACCTTCCCCCACCTGGCTACGCCCCTGCGATTGCATTACCTATTCTGATTGATTGATTGGTTCCATCTTTATCCTACTTTCACGGGAAAGCAACATTGGTGCTATACGTTGGATGAATCCTCACGAGCTTAGGAGTTACCGGTGTTTTGTCGAACGTTTTATTGCTCCTTCCCATTTCCACCAAGCAGAGATAAGCGTCGTGAAGCGTTTTATCTAAGGACGAAACAATGCCACGAGGGCGCGAGTTGAACTGCAGACCTTTCGATCATGACCACCGTAAAAACGGCGCTCGACCACACTGCCGACCATGTTAGTCGTAGCAAATACATTCATGCATTCTGTTATGCGCATTATCTACAACAAAAATCGGCAAGATGGCCGAGCGGTAACGAGCTCGACTCTGGTACGGTAGGTCTAGGTTCAAATCCTGGATCGGTCAAATTGGAGAGTTGCCAACGGCTTGCCACTGCTGCAACTTTTCTTTGAAAGGAGTTGTGTTGTCCAGGCGCAATGTCACGGCAATGGGCCTCGCATACTTGTTTCACGCTTCGGCGTAATACAGTGCGTGTAATGAAAATTTGATATTTTGAACATATCTACAACTAAATTGGAGAATAAGAGTGGTTGTTATCACCAGGTCTACCGGGGATGGTAATTAATAATAGGTTAGCCCAGCCTCACTGCTCTTCCGATAGAGGTATCAAAGAAACAATGAACAACGCTATTTATTCAACCTAACTTTTCGCTCGGCTGGTATACGCTCTGAAACCAAACTACATACAGTAGTTTTACCGTAGCAACATACCTGGTTGCTACCGCAAAACTATGGCAATCACCAATCAAAATTATCAGAATTGACCATTAATTGACGCAAAATAAAAGTTGATACCAGAGCATATATGGCCGAGCATCTTTAGAGGGGAGATAACAGAGTGCCACGCACCCTCCACTACAAGCAAAAACAATGCATACTTATACTTTACAATCGGCCTACTATACAAAATTTTATTCTTGTTTTCTGACTGTTTTTGCTAGAAGTAGATGGGTGCCTGACACTCCTTTACCTCACCTAGGTTGTCTATTAAAATCAGCAATTACAGTATTTGCATTCAGCTTTTCCGCTAAAACATACCCTAGGCTACCTACAGCTGTGCAATACCGTCCTATAACTATACTATCGAATTAGCAAAAAAGCAGGCTTGCTTTCTAGCAAAACAGCGTTTCTATTTTCTTCAAACTTTTAAACTTGTATGCTATGACTACCATCTACATTTCTACACTACAGGGACTTACTTACTGCTTCTAATCACTGAGGTCTCGAAGCACAAAAAAATGAAATCTGCACTAGACTTAGATGATGGCTTTTCGAAAAAGCAGCAGCAGAAATCGCAGAGCAGGTTTTGACTGACAACATAGGCCTACTGTGTTGTGCAGTTTTTCTCTCGAAATCATGTGAACACTGATGCTGTATATTTGTGCATTCAGCTTTTCCATTAGAACGTACATTACGCTATACTGCGCAACCCGTTCTACTGAATTAGCAAAAAAGCACGCTTGCTTTTTCAGCAAGACGGTGCTTTTTTTCTTCAAATCAGATCGAAATGGCGCAACGTTATTACGCGTATGCAATTAGTCCACTGGATAATTATGAATGAACCATGCGTCACAGGTCATTATGACGTCATAGATACCTCGATTGAAAATGTTACTATGTTTACAGCTACTTGAGAAAAAACTAAATAAAACTCAGTTACGAAAAAAAAATTTAAACTATCACCGGATCAGCTTTGTAAGGTGTTACAAGTACTATTTAAATGACTAAACCTCGATAAGAATTACAGTTGTATTCCCTGTCCCTTTAAGAAAATCTTGTTGATTATTGTATTTAAACAGCGGCAAATAGCTTTGGTTTTATATAGCCAGGTGGAAACGGATCTTTTAAACTTCTATTCGGATCAATATTGTTTGTTCATTTTGTATAACATATTTTAGGTTTTTATCAGAGGTAGAGTCGAGGACACAAGACTTGAGGCCAAGGACACAAAAAAATTTAGCGGTCAAGGCCAAGGACAACCCTACCGAGGACAGACTCTCTCGAGGCCAAGGCCAAGGACCAAGGACACAGGCACAAGTGCTCTCCAAAAAAAAAGGTTTTCAAAAAAATAAAAAAAAGGTCTTCACAAAAATTTTCCAAGCGATTTCCAGAAAAAAACGTTTCCACAAACTTTTAACAACTCATAAAATAGTGCTGTCCTCGAGCCGAGGACAGGCCAATTTTCAAGGACTTGAGGCTTCAAGGCCAATTGACCTTCGAGGCTCAGGCCAAGGACTTCAATATGTGTCCTCGAGGCCAAGGACGTCCTTGAGGACTCCACCTCTGGTTTTTATCTACTGGTACTAAAAGTAAACGCAGAACAGAATTGGTTAAATAAATTATACAAAAAAAAAACTTTTCCAGGGAAACATAGTTAGCCTATCGAACTCTTCAAATCAAGAATAAACAAATGAACACTAATACAGCTAAAATAATCAGAGATCGAATGGATTAGGCGTCTGATACAGAAACGGTTGACTAGGTTTCGATTACGGTCAGACCAAACTAAAGTGTAAAAAAGTTGATATTCACAGCTTCCCTGCTTGAAGTTCAGCAACTAAAAGCAACAGTGTGGTGTCTCTATCATGTGTGGCAAACAAGTTGGCAGGTGGCAGCTTGACCTGAAAACCGAAAGGTTACTTTGCTGTCTCCTGGTCAAGGCAAACTTGGGAAAAAAACATGCCTATGTCATTACAAACTATTGAAACTAAACTATTGAAGACACATAGTTGAGGAGACGTTTTGGTGATTTCTGTAGGCCTTAATCAAATAGTATTATGAAGGCCTCAACAATAAACATACTGTAGGCTAATTTTGATTAGTCATGTAACTTTCCTAATTTTCCACGTTAAACTTAAGCACTACTTGTTGTTGAGCAGTTCACAAATTCAATAATTATTATTACTTGTTTATTTCAAACTTAAGCAGCAAGCATAAACAGCATGAAGTCCATAGTAAACACAAACACACAAAAAAAATTGAAGCAAAACACGCGAAAAAGTATCAAACAAAAATTTGAGGAAAAAAAGGTGAAGAATAAGCCAAACATTGCAATCATAATTAGTAATCATAACTCATTGATTATTAGAGTTTTAAAAAGCTTAAAAATGCAGACACAAAATAGCATAGAGGAAAAAATTGAAGATAAACCTATAATATCAATGGAAAACAACATCAAAGCAAAAATGAAACAAGCGCAAAGTTTAATAGGAAAAAATTTATTTGCATGTGTAATGTCATTTGTTCATTCCAATACTGCAAGAATAATACTGAAAGGTTTAAGTCAGGGATATAGGTTAAAGGAAATACTGTTCACATTTAACAAAAAATAAAATAAAAATGAACCACAAAAACTAAAAGTCAAAACCTTAATACCAATGCATGCACTTTGTCACAAATGAAAAAAAATACAGTGTAGATATTCCAACTAATATGTACCGCAATTAAGCGGAAGCATATGCGACTACTACAATATAACAATAATACTACTATTTAATCATCAATGTCATGCAATTCAATGGTGTAATCGCAAAAGTTTTCCTGATTCGGAATGCAAACATCATGGTACCACCGCGGACAATCTTTGCATCCCAGCCAGTTTATCTTTTGGTTTTTATCTTTGATGTATTTGGATGGTGGATTTTTTCTTTCACAAGCGAAGCAATACTTGTCATAAATGGTTTTGATTTTGCATTTTTTTTTTCGGTCTCTTTGCTTCGTTTAGATTTTCTGGCCTCCTCTTCAGCTTTCAAACGCTTCATTGCCTCAGGTTCAGTCAAATTTTCGCAGAATCTTTTTTAAATCGAGACTGCTTTCATTTGTTCGCAACCAATGCTTTTGCAGTTGACTGCAATTTTGCTCCACTATAATATTTATGTAGAGCTTTTGACATTCTCGTTGTTGGGGTGTCTGGAAACGATAATGAAGGGGAAGAGGAAACTATCAAAGTGTCACTCAATGTTGAAGAGTTAATAACTCCGGCAGCAGCTTCAGGCGATGAACAACTACTGGTGGGTCAGGTAGGTTTGGAGAGGCAACCATTTTTGAGCAATGTGCTACTTCAATATTAGCAACATTTGTGATTGAAATCACACTATTCATGTTGGCAGAAGATCATGAATTTTTTTTAGATGTTCCCCGTGCGCTACAAATGGGAAAATAAACCACGTGAACTCTATTCAATCACGTATTTAAAAGGAGTGGAGCAATGACTAATAGAGAACTCTGCAGTAATCACTGAACTGGAATATAATAAAATTTGGTTTCAGAGAAATTTGTCATTTAGCCTACCGTGCTTACTTTTGAAGATATAAAGCTCGATTTTGAAGCGGTAAGCGTATTAATTCTTGCAGGGCAGTTGGTTTGTCAGTGGTAGGTAACAGAAAATTATATACAGTTAGTCCGTTTTTTTGAGTCGTAGCATAGGCTAATAAACTTTTTTAAATATTAGTACGGTGCATTCAGCGCCAGGGTAAGTTAGAGAATTGATTGCACTCCAAAAACCTGCATTTTACTAAATTTCCGACTTTACCCCACCTTACCCTAGTTAGTCATATGGCTTCAAAAACGTGCAAAATGTGATTGAAATTGCATTAAAATCTCTAGCCTAAGCTATTTTTGCCACATCACAAAAATCGCCCAGCGGCTGGAGGGTCTGCCCTCCACCCCCCCCCGACTTCCTCCGTGATACGCTTGATTTAGATTAGTTTGTTCAGCACGAGGCCAAAATTAGACAATTTTTGTGCAAAAAAATTTATTTCTAGTTTAAGCTCCCTCCTTGTTAGCAAAATCCTGGTTGCATGCACCAGTCTGCCAGTGCACTGCTGCAGACAGATTTTTCAAGCGATTATAATAGGTGATTAGCCTAATATGGGCCGGATACAAAACGACTACGAGCTTTAAGAAACATTGCCAGCCTTGCATCGGTATATTTTTTTTTCTAACATGAATGCAATGCAAAATCGTTAAAAATAAAATAGCGCATAATTTATAGTCATAAAATATCAAGTTTGTGTTAATGCCCTCCCACTTTCGACTATGCCTCTTCACTTTGGTTGCACTGGCAATGGTACCGGTACCAGTACTGAGCAGTGATTGTCAGATTGTATCAAGTGGAAGTCATCATCATCATCATATTTATTTATTTACCAAGTGACGTCATATCACAAGAAAAAACTGCAACTTCCTCTCGGTCTATCACCAAAGCATCGAAATATGCAATTTTTTTAAAACCAACACACAAACTTGCAGAGTCAAAGCGATATTTAGTCACTTGGTGAGGAGACAGCGAAGGACCGAAAGGTCATCTAAGTCTACTGCCACGTCACCAAGTTAAGGTTAAAAAAGCAGCTCCTAGATTTTCTCAGTCTGCTACTTTCTATGATAAAAAATTTTATGCAAAATTAAAACAAAGTGTTGCAAAGATATGTACACTTTGTACAGTGTATACACAAAACTCACAGTCAACATGTAAAGAAAATGCAAGACAACATTAGAATTGTTCTAACTCTAAGCATACTAAAAAAAAAAATACTGTAACTACAGATTGGATAGAAAATAAAATCAATAAAGTTCATAATGCTTATTTATGTTTTATAGAATTTAAAGTGGGCCAGTATATATCAACCTCAGTCAGTTACTGCAAAATTACTAATAGTTCAAGGGCACATCAAAATGAGAGATGACGTATTGTATAAATGTGTGATAGATGAATGCACCACCTCATGCCATTCAAGCAATAGAATAGGTTATTGTTGAACTCAAGCATAAATATGCAACTATGTTTCCTGTAATTACCACTGCATTGCTGATAGAAAGCTGTTATTCTAGCTTTTATCGGTTTCATAGGTTGACAAAAAATGAGCTTTAACAGCTTTTTTAAATCTGTAGAATGAAACTTCTTTCATACTGCTTGGAATTTCATTCCAAATTTTAATTCCTGCGAATGATAGAGACTTTTGCCCTAATCTTGTTCTAGTTCTTGGAAGAAAGAAGTTGTTTTTGTGGCTCAATCTTGTCTTATGTGTATAGCAGTTTTTTATTAGGTTAAACTTACCTGAATTTGCAAAAGATAATACATTATTGTGAATTTTGGACATTAGCTTTGCAGTTTCAAGAGAGTAAATATCCTTGAGTTTTAAGCATTTAGCTCGATAGAACAAAGGATTAGTATGCTCACGATATCCACTTCCAGTTAACAATCTGATGCTTCTTTTTTGCAGAATAAAGAGAGGTGCTAATGTTGATTTTGAAGCAGTCCCCCAACTACTTATGCAGTATTGTAGATGAGAGTATATGAGGCAGTGGTAAACAGATCTTAAGGTTTGCTCATCTACAAAGTGTTTTAATTGATTAAGAGCCCAAGATTCCCTAGCTAACTTTGAACATTGTTTCTTGATTTGTTGTTTCCAGTTTAGATTGTCATCTATGAGAACACCTAGATACTTTATGTGATGTGATTGCTTGATTGGATTATTATCTATTGATACTTTGAGTTCAGGTTTATTTTGTTTTATTGTCACTACCATAAACTCAGTTTTATTAAAGTTAATTGATAATTTATTCACCTTGAGCCAATTGCTTACATCGACTAATTCATCATTAATATTTTGTTGCAGTGTTGAAACATTAGAATGGGAGAGAGTAAGGTTTGTATCATCTGCAAAAAGATGAATTGTGGAATTTGAGGCAAGTGGAAGACCATTGATATAAATATTAAATAACAACGAACCTAGAGTTGAGCCCTGAGGAATACCGCAAACAACATCTCTTGACTTGGATTTATATTGATTTACAATTGTATACTGTTGACGGTCAGTCAGGTAACTTGCTAGTAACTGTAATGGTAATCCTCTAATTCAATACTTTTCTAGTTTCTTGATCAGTATTGTGTGATTGATAGTATCATATGCTTTTCTTAAATCTAAGAAAATAGAACATGTAATGAGCTTTTTATCCATATTGTCAAGCAGCTTATTGTAAACATCTAAAACAGCTTCATTTGTTAAGCAATTTTTCTTAAAACCATACTGGTTTGGACTAATCAAATTATTGCTCACAAAATAATTGTTTAGTTGATCAAGCAGACACTTTTCAAATAGTTTGGCAAAAGGATTTAAAATAGAAATAGGGCGATAATTACTGCATAACTCTCTTTCGCCTTTTTTAAAAATTGGAACAACTTCAGCGGTTTTTAACACTTTTGGATAATATCCTGTTGATATGCATGCATTAAAAATGTTAGTTAGAACTGGAGCTATAACAGAGCCTGACATTTTTATATACTTTGCAGGAATTCCATGTCTTCCTGTACTTTTTGATGGATTCATAGCTCTGATGTAATTTACTACTTCTTCTTCAACTATTGGTTCTAGAAAAAACGAATAGCAACTATTCTGAATCAAAGATGTGGCATTAAATTTGCCATCAATTATAGCTGGTGTTTCGATTGTAGATGCAAGGTTGACTCCTATCTCTATGAAATATTTATTGAACAAGTTACTGATGGCCTGTGGACCTTGTGCACTTTCACTTTTGGAAGCATACATTTTATTAGGAATGTTATTTTTCTTCACATTTTTCAAGTGAATAATTTCATTTATAATTTTCCAAAGCGACGAGGTGTCATGCTTATTATCATTCACTAAATTTTTAATGTAAAGTCGTTATGCATATTCCTTAATATGAGTCAGTTTATTTCTATAAACTTTGTATTGTGCCCATGTATTACTATCATTTAATTTAAGGGCTCTTTTGTACAATAAATTTTTTTGCTGGATTGATATAAGGATTCCTTTGGATAACCATGGTTTGTTTTTTAGTTTTGTTTCCTTTCTGCTTTGTTTTTGTAATGGTGCATGTATGTTTAATGTCTTATGAAAAATGCCAATAAACTTTTCAGTGTAGTTGTCAATGCATTCCTCTTTGATATCACCTAATAGCTCCATTCCTTCAGTTAATTTGTCTAGAAATTTTTCTACTTCAAAATTTATTGTATCACGATTTAGGGTGACAGTTGATTTTTCACTCTTGGGCAGGCTTAAATTAGAACACACCATTACTGGCAGGTGATCACTTACATCTTCCACCAGAATAAAACTTTTGTGTTCACCCACTACATTGTTTGTATAAACATCATCTATTAAGAGTTGAGCTTGTAGAGGTTATTCTTGTCGGGTGTGTAATTAAGGGAATGCAGCCTAAGCTATACGTTAAATTCATGAAATCTTTAATATTAATATCAGAGTTACTTTTCAACAAATCTGCGCTGAAGTCTCCTTCGATATAATACATCAATTTTCCACTATTCAATTTTTCAATGGTTGATTCCAAACTCTTGCAAAACTCTGATAATTTCAGTTTAGGGTGTCTGTAAATTACTCCCACTATACATTTTTTGTTATTCCCTAAATCTAGTTGAATCCACATATCTTCACAGTTAGGAATGTTTAAATCAAACTCCTTGCAAATTGAAATTGATAAAGACTTCTTACTAAACAATCCTACTCCTCCCCATCTTGTAGTTGTGCCTTTGTGGTAAAAATGGTACCCAGTTTACTTAGCATTGTATACCTGTAACAATTTAAGATTGGTTTGACTTAAAGCAATGATATCAGGTAAGATATCATAATTTGTTAAAAGTTCATTCAATTTATCAAAATTTGCATTTAAGCTTCTTATATTCATGCAAAGCAAAGAAAATTTACACTTTTTGTTAATAATATTGGCTTCGGCCTGTGAGCAGTATTTTGAGTCAACCAAACCAGAATTTAAATCATTTAGTAAGCATTTTATCTTGTTGTCTGCCTGTAAGCACTTAGCTGAAAAAAAAGAATTATTCGTGTGATTAATATCAAAGTTTAGTTTGTCATCATTTCTCATTTCATTTAACGATTGCTTATCATCCAGGGTTTGAAAAGGAAACAATTCACTGTAACAACTTAGGCAGAGGTATGGTTCAGTAGAAGAACAAAGAATGTGAAATTTAAGGGGACTAATGACTGTGCATTTGAGGTGAATCCATCCATCACACATATCACCCTGAATAGCACACTGGTTCCTTTTACAAGGTCTTAAACATATTTTGCATGGACATTTAACTGGCATTATCAAGCAGTCAAACCAATGAAAGATTCTACACTAGTTAGACAAAATAGCAAATTTAGAATCAGCCACAAAATATGCAGAAAAAGTTGTTTTGAATTTAAAATGAAAACAGGTGAAAAGTATCTTTCAATATACTGATAATTATAAATTTATGCAGAAAGGTACAGAAAAAAAGTCAGATCCTACTATATACACAAAAATACAAAAACTACAAATGTCAGATCCAGCTATGTAGGCACAAAACACCAAAAGAGTGCTGAGTGTCAGGTTGAAGTAGCGTTCTCATTCATACACCCAAGAGTTGTTAGCACAGCAATAATAGTTAAGTTCACCTTCTTTAAACCATAAAGCTACTTCTTTCTTTGCTGTTTCCACAGAGTCAGATCCATGACATAGCCTATATTTCTCCTAATGTCAGTACAATAATCTCCACGAATTGTTCCAGGAAGAGAATCAGCAGGGTTAGTCTCTCCAAGCATTTTACCATCAGTTTTAACTGCTCCTTTTCCTTCCCAAACCATTGCTACAACTGGCCTAGACAACATAAATTCAACAAGTTTTGGGAAAAATGGTTTTGAACTGAGATCTGCAAAGTGCATTTCTAGCAAATCTTTACTGGCAGTAGTCATTTTCATGGCACAAAGCCTAAAACCTTTCTCCTCGAAACGGCAAATTATTTTGCCAACTAAACCCCGCTGAACACCATCTGGCTTCACTGCAATAAAATCTTCAAGAAAAAGTTGGATTTGACCAAAGAGGGGGAAGGCTTGAACCAAAAGTTAAAAAGATTCTACCACCAACTATCACTAGGCCTACCACTTATTCCTTATTCAAATAGAATCTTGCCAGCTTGATTAGCTGGTACGGAGGAAATAAGCTGGTACGGAGACAGCAAAGAGAGTAGGGAGCTTTTGGTTTTTGAATCAAGCTGGCAAGTGCCACCTTGCAAAACTGAAGTTAACTCCTAAAACTAACAAAAACATAGCCTACCAGTGAACAATAATCTACCAGTCTAGCCTACTGGTATCTCACATCTAGCCGAATAATAATTCTTTTTGGTTTGGGCATTTAAATACTGAATAGCCGCCCGCTTTTTACTGCTACCCTGGACAAGCAAATATCTAGCTCGCGTTGGTGTACACTGTACAGCATTCCGATAAGCCAACTACCTATACTGCAGTACCGTAGTTAGGCGCGAGTAATTCTTTGTAAGAACGCATTCACATTCCCGCTGTTTTTTTTACTCCGCCCCTAATTCAAATCGGAGTGCCTGTATCACTCCGTAAAGTACTTCAAGCACAAAGACATAGCCTACATGAATTTATTTGCTCAATGGTAAACAAAACGCCCTAGGTGTAGACAAAACAATTCGCAACAACACAATATTACCACTAAGCCAGGAAACACCGAAAAATTCTGAAGCTATCCAGTCAAGGTGTAGCGATAGCACGTTTTGCCGCTTCCATAAATTGCACCATTGTTTCTCAATTACAGCGCACCAATCAAATTTGCCCATTCTTTTTATCACTGTGACGCTCTTGTCAACTTGACGTAACAATGATGTACAATGGCGGTTGGTATGTAACGCTGGAGCGAGCCATCAGTTACTCCTTATTATTCAGACAGTCAGAGAAACGATTTCGTATGTTTTGTTTACTACGAATACATTAGCGGGTAAAACCATCAATCTGCTTTACCTCTCATTAGACTACGGTAGAACCGCTAAACTGGTGACCCCGACGTGATTGGATGGTCAGCGCTCGAGACGACGTTAGCAGGCCCCTTCCTTCCACTGCTTTCAGAAAGGGGGAAGTGTGTCGCAGTTCCTGCTTCATCCAGTGGCGATGTGGAAACCAGCATGGAAGTAACCACGAACGAAAGATAATTCTAACCGATGGCTTCTTAAATTAACAGATCATAGCAGCTCATAGGCTGCGCAGTCGAGCCGGTTAACCGCAATCGGAGCGCGCTTCCCTTTGACACGCCACAACTGGTGACCGCGACGTCAGGCGCTATCCAAACAACAACCTACATCCAATCAACAACTTACGCCTGCTCACACAAGGCTGCACAGTCGAGCCGGTTAACCGCAATCGGAGCGCGCTCCCTTCTCACCCGCCACACTCTTGTCAACTTGACGTAACAATGATGTACAATGGCGGCTGGTATGTAACGCTGGAGCGAGCCATCAGCTACTCCTTGTTATTCAGACAGTCAGAGAAACGATTTCGTATGTTTTGTTTACTATGAATACATTAGCGGGTAAAACCATCAATCTGCTTTACCTCTCATTAGACTACGGTAGAACCGCTAAAAAGGTGTTTCCTGATAACGCCGAGTAATTTTTAAAAAAGAGAGATATGAAGTTATTCCTACTTTTACTAAGTTATTTGTATTTGTTCAAATAGCATTTTAAAAGCGTTTGATCTTCAGAGTCTGCAATTTAACTCAATTGTGGAAGTTTAACGTTACCATCACGAGTGCTCCATGGAAAATCAGAACAGCGCAAAACAAATTGCACTAATCTATGAGATAGAAAACCCCTACAGCCTGTTTCACCCTGACGGGATCCTCAGAGAGTAAACTTAGCATTGTTGCAAATTTCTTGCGAATGTTGTACGTTGCATTAGGGTTGCCAACTTTGCGTTTAACCTTTCCGGAACACCTTAATCCTTAGAATTTGAAAACTGATGCAGCAGAAGCTTACGAAACACGAATAACATCAAAAGCATCAGTGAGTGCTGTGCGTCATAGAGTGATGATCGAGCAGCGTTATTAACCAACTCCCAGCCTCTAAATAATTTCATCATAATCAAAGAAAAGCGTGAAATAGTGAATCTTTGAAGCATAAATGCAAAAAACACTTAACAGAAAAACTGTACACCATTTGTTCTAACTTTAACAAAAAATAGGGGGCAATATACTATTCAACTTTTGTTGCACTTAACGCAATGCGTTAACTTTGTTTGTTATTATCTCCACGATGCGTAAAGCCGCTAGAGCGCGACAAAAAAATTGAGCAGTATGCCGCCCTAGAAGTTGGAATAATTCCAACAAAAAATCAGTCCTGGCATTTAAATCTGTATTTTTTGTGACCTTCGTCTTTCAACAGTAAGTTAAGGGTGATTTCCATAACTAGATTTCCATTTAAATTTTCTGCCAAAAGTTTATGTTAAAATTCGTGGCCTAATCTTTACGGAAATACAATAATCAATGAACTCTCGCTAAGATTAAGACAAAGAGTTGTCAGCAAGGCGTCCTATTAAAATACCATGTAAGCCTGAAAACTGACTGAATATTGAAAACCTGCTCATAAAAAGCCTCACACTAACAGTGCAATATAGGCCTATAAACTAACTTTATACCAACTAATCAATCTAGTCATATCTTCACCTTTACTTTTGAACATTACTGCTTTCTTTACTTGCTTTTTACATTTACAGCTACAAAACCGTTTTAAAATGTACCGGCTTTTATTTCAATCGATAAACGAAGTCGAATGATCGTCTCAAATTACGAAGACTTGTGATTTATTCTCCATTTTACAACTTATTTTTGTTTGATTGACGCATACAGAATGATGTAAACTGCTTTTATTTGCAAAAATATTTGCGTGAATTACATTCGTTTCCAGTTTTGAACAAAGCCGACATGCTTACATGGCTTATATGTTAGAACGTTGTGGTTAATTGTCAGTAAATTTTAGGACAGACGTGGCCCAGTTCGTGACGCAAGACGTCAATTCCGGGACTGTCCCGTGCATTCCGGGACGTTGGCAACCCTACTTTGCATCCTTGACCTGCAACAAATTTTGGAAATTTTTTGGTGTCAACGCTGCAACTTGGCATTCAAAATAAAACTTAGAAAAAAATTGGCAATTTCTTGCAGAAAAAGCAGCGAGAAGTTCGATTATTATTAGCTTTCCTGATTCAGCTAGAAATTTTGTAAAGTCGTCTTTTCCTGATGTCACGGAGTCAGGGTTACCAAGACGACACAATCAAAAAACCAATTTCCATGACATTTTAATAACTTTTTTCATGACTTTTTCACATTTGTTACATTTTGTCCATGCGTGTTTTAATGATACTTATACTTGCAAACTAGTAGATCTCATTAAGGCTTTTCGACGTGCGCTTTAAGTTTTAGGTACTGGTATTTGCAGAGGTGGAGTCGAGGACTCAAGGCTCGAGGCCAAGGCCAAGGCCAAGGACACAAAAAAAATCCGAGGCCAAGGCCAAGGACAGCCTTTCCGAGGACAGACCCTCTCAAGGCCAAGGACAGGAATGCTCGAGGCCAAGGCCAAGGACCAAGGACACAGCCGCAAGTGTTTTCCAAAAAAAAATTAAGGTCTTCAAATTTTTTTTTCAGGCAATCTCCAATTTATAGGCGTGGCCAGAATTTTTGATTGATAGGGGGGCCCAAACCACAAATCACATGCAATCACGTTATCAAAATTTTTCCAAAGCGGAACTTTTTATGGGACAAAGATATCATACGTAGGAAGATCTGAAATTGTTGCCGGTATTCACTTAAGCAGGATTTTGCAAAGGGAGAAGGCTTAAACTAATAGTTGAAAAGTGCAAATATTCCCCTTTGGAGACGTGTTCAGAAAGCCAGTGTATCTCAAACGTATCACAGAAGGAGGTCTGGGGGCGGAGCCCCCAGCCGCCAGAAGCTTTGGGCGTCTGGGGGCAAAGCCCCCAGCCCTTGGGCGACTTTTTGTAGGTTTTTTGGAAAAAACAGCTATTTTAATGCCATTGAATCACATTAATTCGTACATGTGCACAATCATTTGAAAGCACTAAATTTTTGAAATTTGAAAGCCAATTGAAAAGATGAGATTGTTTGATGCTCTTTTATTTGGGATTTAAGTCCAAAACACGTTCAACATCTTGCATTCTTGTGTTCAATTTTAATTGTAAGTGATTTGGTCCAGGTAGAGGGAAATAAGGTGCATTGTTTCTTGCTTTCAAGCTGTTAATTTTACCCATCAAGCTGTTAATTACTTTCCATGTGTCTTTAATACTGCATCTATGATTGTTCAGTGATTGAGTATAATAATTTTGCGTCTTTTTCTCAATTAAATGAAAGTACTTGTTTCTCATTTCATTGTACTTGCTTTTAGCAATTAATGTTTTGCTTGCGATATACTTTTTGTAATAATGGTTCTTTATTTTATGAAGTTCCTTTAATTCATCATCATACCATTGATTATTTAAAGTTTTTATCTGAACAGACAAAAGAGGAAAACATTCATTAAAAATTGTAGTGAATTCAGTCATTAACATGGTGAAGGCTTTATTAACATCTTTAATCTGCGGAAGAAGAGAAATGTCAAGCCCACTTAACCTGTTTTAAAACAAAAGCTGATTAGCTTCAGAGAAAGATCTTTTTCTGATCATACTTTTTTGATTAGTGGATTTGCTTGCAAAATTAGCACAAAGTAAAACAGGAAGATAGTCAGACCCTGAGTCAACTAAAATGTAAGCATGGGTTTCTATAAATTGAGTATTTGTCCAAATTTGATCAAGGACCGTGGCAGTCGTATCAGTTATTCTGGTGGGCTGATTAATCATGGAACAAAAGGCATTTTCATACATACTGTCTATCAGGCGCGTAGCCAGAAATTCGCAATGGGGAGGTTGTTTTGGGGGTCTGGGGGCGGAGCCCCCAGCGCTCGAAAATTTTGCATTTTTTTGCAAAACTAACATTATTTTAGGGCTATTTCGATAAAAAAATAATGCTTTTAAAACGTGACTTAGAAATTGGCCGTGAAAACATGATTAAACTGGTGGCACTAAATGGGCTATTTGGGAGGTGGCTAATGGTAAAATGTTAGTTCTCTTGTTTAGATGCTGTTAAATTATAAAATCGAATAGTTCAATAAAACTCACGCGGAGTAATCTATTTCGTGTACAGTTTACAGAGAAAAATAATTGGGGGGGGGGGGGGCTAATGAAAAGAGATTTGAGAGAAATGATTGATAATTAACCAATACTAAATAGCCCCCCACCTATTCCTTAGTTTATAGTATATTTGTTGATGACACCTATGTTTAGCATTTTCACACTAGCGATCAAATTTAAATGCTTATTTTTGACCATTTTTCAAAGTTTTCATTAATTTTTTTGTTTTATTTTTGAAAAATTAGCCTCCCCCCTAAATATATGTTTCAAAAAATGTTTTAAATTACTATTTAATCCACTTCAGTACATAAAACAGCCTCAAAAGTGCTGAAAACATAGTGTTTTTCCCATTCTGCATTTTGGTCGACATGCCAATGGTGGGGGGATTATAGCCCCCCCCCGCCCCCCCTGACTACGCTATTGCTGTCTATAAACCTATTCACAAACTTATCTTCATGATTAAGCAAATTATAGTTAAAGTCACCTCCAATTACATAGTTGCAACTGGGTGGAATTTTAGACAAACAATTATTGAGGTTCACAAGGAAAATATCATTAGCATTCGTTTCTGGATTTGGGGTTCTGTAAATTGCTCCACAGATAATCCTCCCTATTGATCCGACGTATATCATTCAAAATATCGCCTTATTGCGCAAAACAAACAAGCTCCTTCTTTACTCTCATATTAATACGAAATATTTAATTACAGTAAATAATTTTTTTGCTATTTAATGCAACATTGTAAGCGACTAAGTGTAATACTGAAACTCTGGAATGTCGTGTTACGAGTCAGAGCAACTTTAAGTAGCGTAGGCGGGGGGGGGGAGGGGGTTATAGCCCCCCATTGGCCTATCAACAAAATGGAGAAAAAAAACATAACACGTTTTTAGCACTTCTGAGACTGTTTTTTTTCCCTATAATGGACTAAAAAGTGATTTAAAACATCTTTTGAAACGTAAATTTAGGGGGGGGGCTAATTTGTCAAAAATAAAACCCACAAATCAAAGAAAACTTTTAAAAATGGCCAAAAACAAGCAATCAAATTTGATCGCTAGCATAAAAATGCTAAACATAGGTTTCATCAGCGAACATATTATAAACTTAGGAATAGGGGGGCTACTTAGTATTAGTTAATTACCAATCACTTGTCTCAACATTTTTCCTTTAGCCCCCCCCCCCCCATTTATTTTTCTCTATAAAATATAGACGAAACAGATTACTCTGTGTGAGTTTTCGGGAACTATAGGATTTTATGATTTACCAGCATGTAAACAAGAGAGCTAAAATTTTACCATTAGCCACCTTCCACATAGCCCATTTATGCAAACAGTTTAATCAGGTCTGCAGTAGGCTACCAATTTCTATGCCACGTTTTAAAAGCATTATTTTTTAACAATATAGCCCTAAAATTAAATTATTTAAAAAAAAAATGCAAAAATTTCAAACGCTGGGGGCTCCGCCCCCAAACCCCCGTGCCTCCGGCGGATGGGGGCTTTGCCCCCAGACCCCCAAAACCAGCCCCCTCAATTGCGAATTTCTGGCTACGTGCCTACCACGCTTTGCCCTGTTTAAAATCATATGGGTTTTTGTAGCTTTTGTTTTGAACAATTTTTTCTTCATCGTTCAGTTGCAAACCTTATGATGTTAGCTATAGAAGTATAGATGTATGCTTAATTTTTTTTTTTTTTGAAAAGTTTTGTTTGCATTACGACCTGTGTGACTTTGACTCCATCTCGTTACATTACGCTAAGTTATTTATTCGCCAAAGTATAGATCGCGAAAAAAATTTTGATGTCACTTTTGAACCCCCCCCCCCATTAAAAAATCCTGCGTACGCCATTGACAGTATCAGTTTTTGTTCGTTCTTTTTTGTCGAACTGGTGAGACAATATCGAAAGCAATGGGGATCTTTCGCAAATGTGACCTAAAGTAATTGCAAATGTCCAACTAGATGTTCATTTTCCCGGGGGAAAATAATACGGGACTTCCGCCCGTTCCATTTCACCATCATTCTCCCCTTCATATTTTGAAGGTTACCGATATTTCTGTAAAACCCAATCGTATGCAATGCAAACAAAGTGATTTCGTCTCATGAAAAAAATAAACGTGGATTTTTTTAAAAATCGTTCGTGGTTTGGGGAAAACCGATGTCCGACTAAGTATTTGAACCCAGCTCAGTTCATTCACGACAATTTCAAACCCTGGCGCCTTTAATAATTAAGCCAGCTCAGCATATGAACCCAAGTGACTAAAATCAATTGGTAAATTTAGCTTTGAAAACGTGATTTTTGGAAGGTTCTTGTTGGGGGTTGGTACCCCAAATCATGTGAAACATTGTCTTTTAAGTATGTATTGATATCCAAGAAAAACTAGCGCTCTAGCTGAAGCCGTTCAAAAGAAGTGATTTTGGGGGGTCCATTTGGGAAGGTTCTAGAGGGGAGTACTCAAAACTATGTCAAACATTTTGTCTCTTAAATATCTCTTGATGTAAAAAACACTGGAGCCTTCGCTTAAGTTCAACAAATTGATCTTTGTAAGGTGTACGAGGGAATTTGCGGGAGTCTGGTACCCCCATATTATTTACAAGAAAAGTGGAGGTTTAGCTAAAGCCTTTCAACGCAATGACGTTTGGGAGTTTTGGGGGGGAGGGTTTTGGGGGGAGTTTTGGGGGAGAGAGTTTTGCCAATTTGTGTTGCTTAAATACCTACTAATATCAAAACAAAAAACAAAAAAACGAAGCCTTACATTAAATTGTCCAAAAATTGATCTTTGTGGGGTTCATTTGGGGATTTTCGGAGGGTGGCACTTTCAAAGTATGTCCAAGTGTTTGTCTTTTCAGTATTTCATACTATCAAATAAAAACTAGAACTCAAACAAAGCCGTTGAAGAAATTGATGTTTATGCGGTCCTTGGGGGGGTAATACCCCCAAACTCTGTCAAAATATTTGCCTCTAAAATATCTATTGATATCAAAAGCACAAGTATCGTAAGTTTGGTCGTGCAAAAACTTGATTTTGGGGGGTCCCCGGGGGGTGGCATCCTCAAACTATGTCGAAATATTTGTTTGTTGTATCTGTTGATATCAAAAAATAAAACTGACGCCCTAGTTTGAGGCAAACAAAAAAATTAATAATTGATGGGTCCATTTTGGGGGGGTCCCTAGCCCGAGCCAATTAAAAATTGATTTTTGGGGGTCCCCAGGGGGAGTGGTACCCCCAAACCACGTCAAAGTATTTGTCTCTTAAATATCTAGTGATATCAAAAAACACAGGTACCTTAAATTAAGTCGTTAAAAAATTGATTTTTGGGGGCCCATTTTGGTCCTCGAGGGGGTTTGTACCCCCAAACCACGTTAAAATATTTTCCTCTTAAATATCTAGCGATATAATAAAACACTGGCCATTTTAAATCAAGTCGTTCAAAAAATTAATTTCTGGGGGGTCCATTTTGTTCCCCAAGGGGGGGCAGTACCCCTAAACCCCGTCAAATTATTTTCCTCTTAAATATGGACTGATATCAAAAAACACTAGCACCCTAAGTTAAGCAGTTCAAAAAATTGATGTTTGGGGTGGCCACTTGGGGGGTCTCCGGGAGGGTGGTACCCCGAAGCTATGTCAAGTTATTTATCTCTTTATTGCCTCTTGATATCAAAGATGTAGCGGCCTATAGCTTAAGCCGTCAAAAAAACTGATATCTGTTTGGGTCCATTAGGGGGGTTGGTCCCCCCAAATTATGTCATAATAGTTTTGTTCGAAAAAGTTCTTCTGACACCCAAAAAATCTAGCGCTCTTGCTTATGGTGTTTAGAAAGTGTTTTTTGGAACGTCTTCACAGAGAATGAAACCTCATACCCTCTGATCATACGTAGTGTCGAACAGAAAATATTGAAAGCGATTTGGTCGTATCCGAAAAAAAATTATATGTTAGATTCGATATAATCTTGGTTTGATAAAAGTGATGGTCAATTAGAGAATTGAACCCAGGTCTTAGGTTTCAAGCAGTGGCACGTGTAACCATTCGGCCATGACAGCACGCGCGCGTAGGTGACTACCTCCAAAGTACGTCAAAATAATCTTGTCTTTAAAATTTCTAGTGGTAACAAAAACAAATTAGCTTGATGTATTGAAAAGCTGATTTTTGGGACGTCTTCACAGAGCACGAAACCTGATACCCTCTGATCATACCTAGTGTCAAACAAAAAATGTTATAAACGATTTTGTCGTAATCGAAACAAAAATTAATAAGCTAGATTCAGGGGCGTCGCCAGCTTCGCGAGATCGGGGGGGCAAAATTAAAATCAGGGGGTCAAAGCTGAAAACCAGCGTTGAACTTGACCCAAACATTCATTATCCCTGAATCGGATTAAGGCGAAGTTTAAGTGAAAATCAGGTGATCTCCAAAAACAAAAACAGAAAAAGGTCTTCGCCGAAATCCAAAGGCTTTTTCTGGCCGAAATCACAAATTCAAACGGTTTTTCCGGCCAAAAACAGCAACTTTTTCCTCCCATAGAAACACCGTGGGAGGGCAAAAAATAAATCGGGAGGGGGGCAAAAACGAAAATCGAGGGGGAAATGCCCCCCCGCTGGCGACGCGCCTGGCTAGATTTAATATAATCTTGGTTTGATAAAAGCGATGGCCAATTAGAGAATTGAACCTAGGTCTTATGTTACTAGCACTGGCGCTTTTAACCATTCGGCCATGGCAGCACGCACGCGTAGGTGACTACCTCCAAAGTACGTCAAAATAATCTTGTCTTTGAAATTTCTAGTGGTAGCAAAAAAAAGTAGCGCGCTAGCTTGAGGTCTTGAAAAGCTGATTTTTGGGACGTCTTCACAGAGAATAAAACCCGATATCCTCTGATAATATAAAGTGTCAAACAAAAAATATTATAAAAGATTTTGTCGTAATGCAAAAAAAATTAATATGCTAGATTCAATATAATAGTAGTATGGTAGAAGCGATGGCCAACTAGAGTATTGAACCCAAGACTTATAAACAGGCGCGTAGCCAGGATTTGGAAAAGGGGGGGCTATTTTGAAAGAGTGAGAAGTGTGCAAACGACCTTGACCCAAATTTTCATTGCTCTTGAATCAGTTTCACACGGTTTGTCTGAAAATTGAGACGAAATTTCTCGGAAAGCTCGGAAATTCAAAGGTTTTTTCCGCCCAAAATCAAGTGGTCTCCAAAAAAAAAGGTCTTCGCCGAAATTGAGGCTGATTTTTTGGCCGAAATCTGAAATTCAAAGGTTTTTTCCGCCCAAAATCAAGTGGTCTCCAAAAAAAAAAGGTCTTCGCCGAAATTGAGGCTGATTTTTCGGCCCAAATCGGAAATCCAAACGTTTGAGGGGGGGCTGTTTTCCAATAGGGGGGGCTATTTTCAATTTTTCGCAAAAATTCGGCCTCAAAACCACCAAAATGGTGCGATTTTGCATACTTCACAAGCCAATGGGGGGGCTCGAGCCCCCCGCCCCCCCTGGCTACGCTACTGCTTATAAATAAAGAAAAAAAAAGTGTCGGAATCGTCATGGTTTATTTTTGAAAGGGCATGCCCAGACGCTTCTAAATTCGAAAGTTTTATTCCCCAAGTGCCATTAGTTTTCGAGCTAGAGCTGTTTAAACGTAATATTGGCATTTCATTTTTTGGCTCGGAAACCCGTATATCACACGACCGATTGCCCCCAAAAGTTGCACTAAGAATGATTCGTATGAGCCCCAGCTAAGATCTAAATTTCAAGTTTCTACCTTCGGCCGTTTCAAAGTTATAGCGTTTTTTTATTTTTGTTCACGATTTCGTAAAATATGCCGGAAAAAACATAAGGACTTCAGACGCAAAGCGTCGCGGAAGTCCCAATAAAGATTGTTGTTTCAATTGGAAAACAAACCAGAATGCTGATTGTTTTTTAACATTTAAACGAAACCACCAAATAAAAAATTTTATAATAGTGGGAACCTTTCGGAGTGTCTGAACATGTCATGTCAGAAAGGTCCCCTGGTAGCATACGCGTAGGCAGGGGGCCCGGGCCACCCCCAATCAAAATACCACTAACAGCAAAAAATTATGACAACATAGCCTAGCGATATTTAGTAGCAGTTTTTTTTCAGTAATTATGCACATAACAGTAATTAACAATAATATAAATGACAACATTAATAATATAAATTTAAGGGAGTCCCGGGGCCCCTAACTAACAACCAGATAGCCCTTACTAACAACTAAGGGGCCCTGGGGCCTTTAACCGACAACCAGGGGCCCCTGGACCCCTAACTAGCAACCAAGGGGCCCCTAACCAACAACCAGGGAGCCCTCTAAATGACAACTAGAGGCCCCGGGCCCCTAATCGCCAACCAGGGGGCCACTAATTGACAAACAAAGGGCCTTGGGACCATTAACTGATTACCAGGGGCCCCAGGGCCCCTGACGCACAACCAGAGGGCTCTGGGGCCCCTAACCAACAACCAGGGGGCCCCGAGGCCTCTAACCGACAACCAGGGAGCCCTGGGGCCCCTAACCAACAACCAGGGAGCCCGGAGTCCCAAACTGACAACCAGGGGGCCGCGGGGCTCCTAACTAACAACCAGGGGGCCCCTAACCGACAACCAGGGGGCCCCGGGGCATCTAACCGACAACCAGGGGCCCCCTAACTTACAACCAGGGGGCCCCCCTAACTGATGACCAGGGGGCCCCGAGGCCCCTAATTAACAACCAGGGGGCCCTGGGGCCCCTAACCAACAACCAGGGGCCCTGGAGTCCCCAACTGACAACCAGGGGGCCCCTAACTCACGACCAGAGAGCTCCAGGGCCCCTAATTAACGACCAGGGGGCCCGGGGCTCCTAACTGACAACCAAGGGGCCCTGGGGCCTCTAACTGGCAACCAGGGAGCACCAAGGCTCCTGACTGACGACCAAGGTTCCAGGGCCAGGGGCCCCTTAATTCAAATTTTTAACAATTCATATGCAAAACCTAGTTGAGAAATCTAAGAGTTTTTACCTATAAGTTGCCATCCCAGGCCCTCGTTTAACGTTATTATAAACTTAACGCAATAACACAGGCGGTAATGCAAACCCCCAATTGAAATACTTCCAATGATAAATATAAAGATGGCATAGCCACTTAGCCAGTATGTTGTCCCTGTCCGGAATTGCAGTTTTTTTAATTTAGGATTTAAGCGTACAAAAGTAAGCAATAAGAATAAGGCCCACATTTCCACGTCATAATAATGTGATGCAATTCTTGGACGTTTCAAAAAACTGTCAAGTGACTTGACTCGAGTACTCCTCGTTTAGGAAAATAAGTTATTTTAATTTTGATTTAAATTTTTTTTTTGTGAAAAAACTTATTAGAGGAGCGATCTTGTCTCAAAATCATTGGCGTAGCCAGGGGGTGGCTCAAGGGACCCGGGCCCCCTTAATCGAAATGCCACCAATGACAAAAATTTGACAAAGCCTTGTTTCTTCATTTTCAGTTTCTTTTAGCATCTTTGCGTACATCAGTACACGCGTACAACAGTAATTAACAATAAATGATATTGACGACCAGGAGACCCGCCGCACCCCCTTAATTCAGTTTTTTCCCACCAATTTAAACGTATAACCAGGGTGAAATCAAGAGTTTTTGTCCTAAAATTTGCTCTCTCAGGCCCTCATCTAAACTTTTTATGAACTTAATGCAATTACCAGCGCCGTATTTGCCATATAGCTCTGTGCCAGGGCCCTGCCCTCAGATAGTAGCTTTTTTTTTCTTCATTTATATTTGGCAGGAAGGTGTTGCAAAAATCCCCCAAGTGCCAGGGGCCCTGCGCAATGTAAATCCGGCCCGGAAATAACATGTTTAGTAAGCGTAGGCAACCATCTATCGTACCATTTTTCAATAACGACTCACCTCCACCTCGCCAGTTTTTACGCACAAAATGGCTAGGGAAAATGCTCGTTACCTTTTAAAAAAATGGCTTATTACCTGTTAAAAAAATAGCTAGGGAAAATGCTCATTGAACTACTGAATTTCAATTGAAGGGGCCAGGGCGCTTTGGCCGTACGTGTACTCCCATAACTGGTAAACTTCATGACTAAACAAAAATCTCTAAGGAAAATCTTCGAGAGGATTATTATTTACTGCTGAAGTATTGCAGGAGGTAATGTGCCATACTTCCCCCTATAGACCAAATCACTTACAATTAAAATTTTACACCATAATGCAAGATTCTAAGCGTGTTTTGGGATTTAATTGCAAAAGGAGGATTGAACAACTAAATTTTTTCGATTGGCTTTGAAATGTTAAAAATCTAGTTCTTTGAAATGGCTCTGAACTCGTGCGAAATGTGATCCAATGGGATTTAAATAGCTTTTTTTCCAAAAACTTACAAAATAGCCCAGCGGCTGGGGGCTTTGCCCCCCAGATCCCCATAGCCACCGGAGGCTGGGAGCTCCGCCTCCAGACCCCCGTCTGTAATACGTTTGAGTACAATAGCTTACTCAACACGTCTCTTAAGTTAGAATTATTACACTTTTTAACTATTAGTTTTCGCCCTCTCTCCTAATCAAAATCTTGTTTAAGTGCCATCAGGCTACGGCTTCAGATCTTCCATTCTACGATATCTTTGCCCCACAAAAAGTTCCCTTTTTGAAAATTTCTGATAACGTCATTGCATGTGATCTGGGCCCCCCCAATCAAAAATCCTGGCTACGCCTATGCCTGGTAGCCATTTTGAACTTCCTTCCCCAAATTTTCTGGTTCAGGATTGACATCTAGATCTTCACTCATTACCTTCCATAAGCATGAGGCACACCTAGCTACGAGTGCAAACGCAATCTTAATACTGAGTGCAAGCTTCCCAAAATTTCAAAAATATTTTGCCTAATTTTTTTCTTTGAACAAGGAAAAACAGTTTTTTGTCTTAACAACCACGCTACCAGCTTTATCTTTACCCAAACACGTGGTTTTACTACTGGTAAAATGCCACTTCCTTGACTGAAATAAAACCGCAAAATAATTACGTCATCGCGAAAATATGCTACTGTGCAATAGGTTCTGGCGTCCAATTGGTCCCACATTTCCCCTACTTCTAAAATCATTTATAATACCCTTTTTCAACTCAGCCCCATTAGGTATATAATCTTCTTCGCCACATTATTTGATGAGATAATTGGAACATTTTTATCTATGGCATACTCCGGTAACATCTTGATTGACGAGGTTGCCTTGGCCATGCGACAACGAAGTTTCTTTGCAATCTAAAGAGTCAAGCCACCTGACATCTCGCTAGGTGAAAGCGGAGCGAGTGCACGATCGCTTATGATAACTTGTTCTATTCGACAACTCAATTATAAAGCTAACCAAGCAAAGCAAATTATAAAGCAAATAAAACAAGAAAATCGACAAGTACAACAAACAAGCACAAAAAACGAACTGCCAACATTGGCAATTGTGCAATGTGCATGAATGAAAGTGCAGAAGATTAATCGTAAGAAATGGAATCAAAATTTCAATCAGACAAACTGTGCAACAAAAAGTAACATGAATTTGATTTTAACTTCATAACAATGACATTCCACGCAGCAATTAACACAAGCTTTCGATAATTCTTGCAACTTGACCCGATCATTTGCAAATGTCACTTAAGTGTTCTCAAAAAAAGTTATTGCACAGAATTCTGAATCAACAACGCGAGAAAACAACAAAAAACAGTCATTTAAAGTCTTTTTTCGCCATTCCAAGGTAATTGGAAGCTACTAAATATGTTTGGGTGCTTAGATTTTCATAATGCCTAAACCCGGAATTACAGCACTTGAACGACACAGAAATGAGCTCAACATGTACAAAAAACATAACTGAACATGCTTAAACTAGACAATCTATAGTCACTTAAAGAGCAAGTCATAGTAATAAAAAACTGTTTTATTCCAGCTCGAATTTAATTGTTACTGTGGTCATTGGACGTTTGTAACTGCGCCTCAACATCAACAATTCAGCTTCCAACCTGATTTGAACAAATGATGAATCAATTTGATTGATTTGGCAAAAATTAAACAAATTACAGACGGGATTGTAAACAGGGGTTGAATTCTCTAGCTAATGATCGAGCCAGGCTTTGCAAACCAACACTCTGCAAATTACAAAGAATAGCAACAGAGATGCCACGCACTTTTGGTTGGCCAAGATCGCTGAAAGTTTCTTGATTAGTCAATTTGCCTTTCTTGCCTGCACAATGGACTTGGCTTGGTGGATTTGGCACAAGTAAAAGCACACTTGATGCACCGACTGCACCGCCAGTGTGCAAAACTTCAAATGGGACATCAGGACAAAACCCGCGACTATCCTAAAACATAAACATTATCACACCAAACCCTTCTGCTTGAAGTTTACCAGACGATACAACTTCTAAAGATTGAAAAACATCCCGTGTTTAACGTGTTACATGAATCTAAAAAAGTTTAGTGGTAGTAGGCGGCCGAGAAGTTGAAAATTACTAAATTAGATATATTGTGCTACCAAAAATCAGTCACGGAAAACCGTGATTGAAAAATTACATAAAAGGAAAAGTATATGCAATTGAAAACACTAAATTACCATCTCTGAAAATACTGCCCAGCCCAATCCGTAGCCAGAATTTTCCAACTGAAATCTTGTTTTTCTGTCGGGCTTTACCACAGTGCTCCACATCTTTTGTACCTGCAAAAAATATTGGAACTAATTTCAGAAATGGTCCTTAAACAAACCAAAAAAACAGAAGCACATATCTGTAGGTTGCGAGAGGATGACTTGCTATGAAGCACATCCAATACTAGCGAAAAATTTAAGTACTGTAATGCCTAGTGAACACAGATTATCTTTCACTGTACTCGCTGTATTACGCCGAGGCATGTGACTAGTATGCGGGCTGCGGGGCCTATGCTCCCGCGCTACTCTGTGACTGATTTGACCGGCCCGAGATTTCGCAGACACAAACGCGAAACCGCTCGACCTGCCCTTGCTAAGTTCAAACCTGAAAACGTACATAACATATACTGTTTGATCGAATGTTTAAAAATCCATTACTTAAATCGTTTTTACATTTTAATTCTGGATCACAAAATTGACCAATGACGACCAAAATGTTTTCCTTATAACTCGTTTCTTTATTTTAACAAATGCTTCATAGCAGAGACATTTGCATGCAAGATGCTCTATAGCTTTACACAGTTATTTAGCTCGGTTAGTAAAACTACTCAAAACCATCGTTAATTTATTAATTAATTAATTTAATTTTTAATATCTAATTTGAGCAAGTGTTCCGTTTTCAACGCAAAGCTTCTTACCGTATCAGAACGTAGATATCCCACGGGTAGATCATCCGTTTCATTGGTTTGCTGCGGAAGCAAAAATGCTCATTAAATGTAAACGATAGCGTAAAACGGGAGCGACTGCATGAAAATAATGTACTGGAAAAAAATTCAAGTTCAATGTATTTCGACATCCAAGTTTACGCGCTTTTAAAATAAAAGAGCGCTTGATTGCCAAAACGTCAGACGTCGGGTAAATCATAAATTGTCATATCAAGATGCTTTCCGTTTGATTCTTATAGAAGCCAACTTTGGCAAAAAAGCATGTAAACTGAACCGAACAACAAACTGTGGTGGTCTCTGGTCCAAATTTCTGGTCCAGTAGCATTCACAAAGATGTTTTTGTTGAATAAAGTACGTTTAGCTACGTTTTTCTGGAGTTTTGCTCACGTAGTAGCTACAAAAATTAAGCCAGGTTTAATTTCAGATACAAAAATCGAATTACTGGTTGAGACAAATAAAACTCACTTGATAGCTGTACATTAAAACATTTCCAAATTTGATAAGGTCACCCACTGTCGATAAGAAACCTCCACCAGCCCATTTATAAGAGAGATCAACGTAAGGTGTATTTTGCAGTTTTCCTATTGCGTTTCTTTCGTAGCATCTACGATAAATTTTCAAATGAAACCTACGCCATACCACTCACTCTTCGTCGCCACGTACTTGTTGCACAACGTCAAAGCATGAGGCATCAATTTCCACGTCGTTGAGCTTGTGCCACAAACCTTTTTACTTTAAGATCTTGTAACCATTAATAAAATCACGACTTTCTGATGCGAAACGTTCTTCTGACCTAGACGGTTTGACTTAAAGACGTTTTGACCCAATGTTGCTTGCTTTTTTCTGAGTGTGATATCCAGTTACCATTCAGCAGAATTGCGAACGGCTATAGAATTAGTTCTCCAATTGTCCAAAAAATTTGTTGAAGCAAAAATAGGATCATTCTATAAATCCCAAGGTTCGAATTTAACGCCTGCTTGTTTACCCGAGACAAGCTGAAATCGCTTCGGGCAAGTTATTTTTCAGCTTTACCTGCCCGACGGGCAAGTTAGCACAATACAGCGTTTTAACTAACATCAACAAAATTATTTCGAGACACAAATTACGCCCGCTTTAGTTGCAATAAAATAAAATGCAAGTCAAGAATGCTTTTGCTTTATTTTAGCACTTAGTAGTCATCACAATTAACACTTTGTTTAATACTATACGCACATCATTAATCGCAATTAAACCTGCTTAATCGCATACATATTAGTTCGATACTCTGACGCTTTTTGCAACTTATTGGAATAAAATGCTGCGTTCTTTTTCCAAGAAATATTTTTCAACACTTGCTGCGTTTACCGCTCTTTCAGATATCACAAGTACTACCCTGCGCTGCATATAGACGACGTCAATAATTTTACATTTTTTTACTTTGATTATTTTAAGATCTTTTAGATTCTCTAACTTTTGCAATTAAAAATTCCAGCTTTCTAGCTTGTGTAGCTTCTGAGATATTCGCGATGAAAATGCGTTTGAAGCAAAAGTGCAAAGTTAATAAACATCATTGTAACGTAAGAATTGAAATAATTACAATCAAAAAATAGATTTTGCGTAAAACATGATTGAAAAAAAAAACTTATTACGTCACACTTACATACCGATGACGCACAAAAACTTTATTCTCAAAGATACACTTATTATGCAAATTCAGTGTTTTTTGCCAAGAATAAGTACATTTTATGGATTTTTTCTAAGTGAAACAACCTCCAAACTAACTGTGCCTACTTGTTTCGGGCAAGTTGGGATCTCCTTGGGCAAGTAAACATTTGATATCACTTGCCCGACAAGCAAATTGATGAAAAAGTTAATTTCAACCCATGAATCCAAAACCCTCGTCACACTACTATCTTACCACGCTTCGCGGTCCCTATGCAAATGCAAAAAAAGACTTTGATGATCATGCCATACAAAATCTCTGACCCAACCAAAAATGGTACCTAATTAAAGCCGCAGATGAAAATACCTTGCTCGTCCATAAACGAGTCTGTTATTAAAATCCGGCTCAGTGCAAGTCATTCCCATTCTGCGAAACATGTCGCTCATCAGTATCAAAAAGTCTTTGCCGGAGGCTTTTTCCATTATAGCGCTGATTAACGTCCAACCGTGCGTTGTGTACAAGAAATCTTCACCTGAACAGATGCAACAATAATGCTGCTACATGCGTTTTTCATGTAAATATGCTTATTGTAATTACGTCTTTATTCACGACGTTGCCTTGGCCAGGAGACAGCGAAAGAACCTCCTAGACTTCCAGTCAAGCTACCACATGACTACTAAAAACAATGCAGGTAAGCAGTGAATTCCAATTCTTATAACCGATTTTGAGTGGTGTTACTTTCAAATATTTTACTTCATGATTGAATTGATGTGAAATTAGTAGTCAGTGGTAATTGTTTGTTGTAAGTGGGATAAATATCGACAATCGACTTAAGGCGTGCTTAAGGTTAAAAATCCGCGCAAAAGTACAAGAAACAACATGACATTATCTAAACATGAAGAGATTTGTTCTGCAAAAGAAGCAAAAAACGCGCCCCTCCGTAGTAGCAAAGTTTGATTTAAATAAGTAGTGTACCTGGTTTTTTCAAAAGGGGATCATCCTTGAAAAGTGATAGCGATTCGGTCACACTTTTGTAATGCTTCATAATCAAATATTCTTTCAGATTAAACTCATCAACAGCAATTTTATCTTCTTCTGAATTGAGCGACTTCGAATAATGTCGAATTCCACTTGTATGGGATAGAAGCTGTTTCAAAGTAATGTCGACCTAAAAGCAAACATCAATGTCGGACAATGCATAGTCAACATCTCTGTATTGTCGAAATTTCAGTATTATCTCTGTCCAGGGCTGCAGAGTCAAAACCAAGCATTTTTTCCAAAGCCTCAAACTGCACTTGTTGTGGAGCTGGAGCCAGAAGTACAAAATATCTAAAAGCTCCAGCTCCGACTTTCCTGAAACAAAAAACTTTACCAAAGTCAAGCAAACGCCCATATAGTTGTTTAAACCTCAAATTTTAACTTTTAAGTGTCTCAGTCTGTTACCAGTCCATATGATTTTTCAACTTAAATGACTACTAGGATATAAATATTAGACTAAGGAAATTAACTGTAAAAGACTTCCAAAACTAGGAATTGGTTTAGTTTAAATGGCCCAACAAACATGCCAAATACCATCCATAAAATAACAATTTTTTTAATGAAAAATTCGAAAATTACCCAGCAGCTGGTAGGACCACGACTTTTAGGCGCAGGCGGACCGTGACTTTTAGGCACGAATGTTTATGCGCTGTCGATTATGCACCAGGACTTTTAGGTGCCAGAGGTGAAAAAAATTTTTTTTCCAAAAAATGTTTTTTCTCCGAAAAAAATTTTTTTTGAAAAAGTATTTTTTTCCAAAAAAGTTTTTTTCAGAAAAAAAAATCTGTTTCAAATAACAGTTTTTTAAATTTTTTGAAACATTATTTTTATTTTCAAATACTTTTTTTTTCAAAGAAAAGCTTTTTTCCAAAAACAAAAAACGCTTTTCAAGACAAAAAGTTTTACTTTTTTAAAATGTTAATATCTTCAAAGCTTTTCATCAGACACTTGTCAAGAAGAATCGTTAGAATAGAGAACGCAGGAAAAGGAGCGGCTATGGAAAAAAGCTGAGCAGTGATTGGCAGGAAAAGGAACAATGAGAGAGTGTCATTTGTGTACAATCTTCAAGCTGTACATAATTTCTTTTTATCAGCAGAGGGCAGGGTTAGAAGTTTTGATGAAGGTGACTGCTGAGCCCATTTTACTTCTTCTCTATCGTTGACTTCTGAGCTCTGGCTCAGACCTTAGGTGTGGTCCAATGTTAAGTCTCCCCAGAGTTCTGGGTGACCTCAACCAAATTAAGAATGAGGTAAAATGAAAGGTCAGAGAGCTACACTCGACGACAGCACTGTGTGCAGAATTGAGAAAGCTCTTCTTCATACAGCTTTTGCCTATCTTTTTATTTTTAGTGAAGGGGATGCAGTGAGCATGATAAATTTAAAACTTGTATGAAAAGTTTTACTTGAAAAATTGTAAAAAAAAAACTGTTAGTCGAAACAAAAAAAAAATTTTTTTAGAAAAGTTGTTTTGGAAAAAAAAATTTTTTTCACCTCTGGTGACTAAAAGTCCGGGAGCATAAAAGTCCAAGTACATGATTGGCAGCACCTAAATACCCCACGCCTAAATGTCCACACTTAAAAGTCAAAGACCAGCGGCTGGGGTCTCTACCCCCATACCCTTGCCTATAAAATTCAAACATATTTTAGCTTCAGGTTCAAGCTCCTCCCACCCTTTTTGATGAAATCCTGGTTGTGCACCTGTCAACAGTTGACATTACGGACTAGATGGCAATGGTTGCAGCAGGACAATTACTAGAAAAATCCATGGATCAAAATGAAAAGACATTAGTAGCTGACAATCGTGGTGGAAGCACTATGAAACTTTTAATACTGCAATATATTCAGTTTCTAATCTGTTGTTTACTGTTTCAACCTGACCAGTTAAACCACATGTTTTAACCTGACCAGTTAAACCACATGTTTTAACCTGACCAGTTAAATCACATGTTTTAACGTGACCAGTTAAACCATTAATAATGCTTGATATGATAGCTCACACAATGTTGTTTAATGTAATAGTCACACAATGCTCATGTTGCCCACTAAAGAAAGAGGCTTGGCGAAGGTTTCATTTGCGCAGACATTTTGAAATAAAGCCTAAAAAAACTAACCCAAAACCCTAACCTGAACCTTAACCCTAATCCTAGCTCTAATCCAAAGCCTAACCTAAACCCTAACCCAAACCTATAAGTGTAGTAATCAAAATAAAAATTTTCAAACACGAGTGACGTCACTGGAATCTTTGTTTATTTAACCGCGCGTATTCCATTCGCCAAGTCACTTTGCTCACTAGCATAACAATCAGTGTTTTCAAATGAAGTTGTGGAAAGTGACAATTTCTTTCAAGTAGAATAAATACCTATGAAACATTTTTGTCAAGAAGGATGAAGTCAGTTGAATTTAATCTAAACTACTGCAATAACTTTAAGCACCCCCATTTAACCTGCTACTATCCCTAAACTTCAGCTACAAACCACAAAACATAGTTCATATTTTACTCTAGCAATTTAAATTACCTTTGAACCTTCAAAAAATTTTTCAGGAAATTCAAGAACATAATCTTGGACAGGTTTATTTAAATCTAATTTTTCTTCTTCCCACAATCGTGCCAAAGCTACAGAAGTAAATGATTTGCTGATGCTTGCAACTCGCATCACAGTATCAGTTGAACATCTGACTCGATTTTCAACATCTGAAAATCCAAATCCTGTAAAAAATTTAAATGTATTCTGTCAGTGATAAGATGAATTGAGTATTTTCAGCACTGCTACATATTGAGCATCATTAACGTTGTTGTTGAAAAAAACTTATGCATTAGACTAAGTATATCATGGGAGCTTCAGAATTAGTTTGCAGTCTTCATCACTTACAATACTAAATCTGCAAATTAGCTATACATCAAAAAAATTAATTATCAACTAATGATCTAAACAAGTTTCAAGATAGATCCATGATCTTTACTGTAAACCATTTTCAACACTGATTTGGTTCAGTCACACCTTAGTCCAAACATCTTGTCAATGAGATGCCTCTAACAGTCCAAATGATTTAGTTCTCTTTAACACTGTAAATACTTGAATCACTAATTTTCAAAAATTACAACACCTCTTTATCATACTTAGTAACTTTGGTGAATAATATATACTAGCCACTACAAGGAATGACTAAAATTTAAATACTCTTTAAAAAATCTACAGGACTTCTACCTTTACTCCAAACTGTTTTTCCATCCACGCTAACAGCAACAACAACACCAGGTGCTCCGACTTCATTCATTAACCTCCTTACAAGACAACTGCATTTTCTTTGAGCTTCTTTCAAATCTACCTGACAAATGCAGCAATACTCACTACTCAATTACAGAAAATGAATTGTGTATTAAGCCAGAAAAGTTAATGCATTGACACATATTGGTACCAGTGTTCCCTCTAACCTTTCACCTCTTGCATAAATGCCGGAAATAGTGCGAAGATTCTGAACTCAATGTGAAAATGCTGCAGCACTTGAGCTGTTCTCGAACAGTGGTGCAAAAATTTTCTACCAGAATTTTGGCTTTCTCTGAAGAAAAAAAAAGGTCATCAAGTTGAGGTAGGCATCTTTTCCTCGAACTTTCAGACATTCTCTGAGAAAAAAAAAAGGTTCTTGGTGTGAGATCTGCAAGTTTTCTACAATCTTTGTGGAGCAGAGATGGGCGTGGCACCAAGAATCACAGCTGTTAACGGCTTTTGGCGGAAAATAAATAAAAATGCCGCTTTTCTGCGGGAGTTTAAAATGCTGTACTTTGCAAAAATTCAGTGCGAAAATGCCGGATAAAACTTTGCACTTTTTTGTGCTGATAGGGAACACTGATTGGTACCATCAAAAACGTGTACACACATATGTATTTTGCATAACCTACTGTAATGTCATTATCACCGCTAAAATATGCAATTTGTAGAAACACTTGACAGTCTACCATGAGTGGTAAGTGCTAAAGCTTTGCTATATATATTCAATATTGATTAAGACAAATTCTGACTCAAAATTTGCATACCGATACTGGGTAGTTTACAAAAGTTTGACTATCAGACTATACCTAATGTGTGAGTGAAGCAAAATTGATTTTGGTACCGTACAATTCTAGTGAACAAAAACAATTCAAAGTGCAGTAACTGGTAGCCTATATATAGGGCATCATACTTAACTATACTATATCATCACTTGCTGGCACACCAGTACAGTCAACTCCTGTGAATCGGACCCCCTTTAAGCAGACACAAATTGTCAAGGAACGGAATTCCTGCTTTGTAATGTTGAAATGTACATTGTAATGTTTTGCCTCTATACCCTACTTGGACAACCTCGCCATTCAACTACGACAGCAAAATCCTAGGAAAAGTGCAAAATGCATTAAAAAGTTTCCCAATAATCAGACACAACAATTAGACTACATCGTTTGCCCAAGAGTGCATTACCAAATAACAGGATATTCTTGCAACTTTTATAACACAACGAAAAACAAAATGCTGATTATCTCAAAACTACAAATTGATCACATTGTGTTTTTTAATCACATACAAGAAATCTGCAGCTCACTAACAGACAATTCAGACTATGGCCTGGTATGCTTAATTACAGTGACAATTGCAAGGTAAGGAAACAAAGTGAAAGCGATTAAAGTCTTGGACATTATTTTTCTCAAAAACTTACCTGCGCTAACCAGGGCCATGCAAGTACAGATCGGCATTGAATGATTGATGCACCAACATAACCAACCACACACTAAGCTAACTTGTTAATCTGAGAACCTCGCTAATCAGACATTATTCACTGAAACAAATTGCGTCTGATTCACAGCAATTTGCGTCTGATTCACAGCAAGTTGTAAGAACACATAAATTTGATAACATAAAAACTGTTTGTAAAATTAGTTAATGGCAATTCCAAATTACAAGTTCATGTAATGAATAGGCTATTGAATCATTATGGCACATTTTTACAAGCAAAAACTTGGGGGTAGTGTACAAAGAATTAACTGCTTATTTTCAGGAAAAACAATGAGATACTTGTACGAAATACTCTTCGAAAACAATGTTCTGGATATACTAGCCAATGCAATAGGGCCTATGGATTATGCTAAGAGTTCTACTGCATAGTGCATTGCAGATTGTTATCAACTATTATTAGGCTACTAATCACAGCACAGTCGGTACATTTTAGCTTTAAATATAATCCAAACTCCAAGCTCACTGGTGATTGTAGATTTTCATCTTGATTATTTTTCAAAGGTGATGCATCAGTAGATGTTAAGTTAGCCGATACAGAAGCAGCAGCAGAAGAAAATAACCTAGCAAATTTCATGCTACCTATCTATCTCGCTGAGAATGAATTCTTTTTTTTTTCGAAGTGACTTGGCGAATGGAACACACGTGGTTAAATAAACAAAGATTCCATTGACGTCACTCGGTTTCGGAAATTTTTATTTTGATTAGGCCTACTACACTTAGAGGTTTTGGTTAGGGTTTCGGTTAAGGCTAGGATTAGGGTTAAGGTTCAGGTTAGGGCTTAGAGTTTGTTTTTTTAGGCTTTATTTCAAAATGTCTGCGCGAATGGAACATTCGCCAAGCCTCTTCCTTTTTTTTAACTGACGAGAGTGTACCGTACCTTAGCAAGAGTAGGTCTACCAGTAGCTTTGCACCTAAATCCTAAATGAGTCTGGCTCTAGGCTTAATGCGTAAAAGCACGGTAGATAACCATTAACTAGTCAGGAAACTGTGCTCACTTGCAAAAAGGTGGTTATGACTTAGACCAACCAGTGGTTGAGTGGTTACAGCGTCTGCCAGTGTTCCCAGCAACTGCAAAAAAGTGCGAAAAGTGCAATATATTTACGGTACTTTCGCACAATTTTTCTTATAGGTGCGAAACAATTTTTCTTATAGGTGCGTAACGGCGTTTAATTCTGGCGTTTTTTTGTGGAGACGAGATGACCGGCGCGGCGTGATGTCCATTTTCCCGCAAAACGCAGCTGGTTTGCGGAGAGATAACCCATATTTATTCATTTTTCTTGAGATTACCATACAAATTGCCGAAAATACCGGGTTTGCAGTGCGATAATTTTTTTTTTTTTTTAGATCACCTGTGCATTTTTTTAGATCGGCGTTGTTAAAAGGTGGTATCATAAAGCCTAAGCTTCAACATTTTCGCAAAAACTTCTTAGCACTTTGGCACATTTTCCGGCGCTTACGAAAAAGGTGAAAAGTTATTGGGAGCACTGGCGTCAGCTCCTAAACCGGCAGACCCGGGTCAGTTCCCGGCTAGATCAAACCAGACTCTTTACAAGTATACTAGAAACTGACAGTTTTGTCTTTGTTTCTTCAAAGTTTATTTGCTCTAAAATATGCCGATTTGTTCTAAAAGCATGACTCTTTTTCACGGTTTAATTGTTCTACAATTATGTCCAACCAAATTAGTTGAATACACGTGACTGCAAAAAAACTTTCAAAGAGTTTTTTTTCAATGCTTTTTTCTTTTTCTCTGCACGTCAATTTCTAGGTTGATAAATAAGCCTAAAGAGCCTATGGTCAAAGTCGTCAAACCAAACACTATAAAAATTAGTATTCACAACTACCTTGGTTGGCGTTCAGCAATAAAAGGAACCACGTAAAACCCCTATCTTAATCCATAAAACTATAATACAGTAGTCCCCGCTTATTAAGCCCACAGTTAATAAGCCCAACTGCTTAATAAGCCCAAAATCGTCCGGTCCGGAATTACTCCATTTATTCCTATAGATAAAAAACCCGCTTTATAAGCCCAAAACCCCGCTTAATAAGCCCAATTTTCGAACACACTTGCTTAAAACTGAGTAAAAACGCGTCGAAAGTCACACTTCTTTGTCTTGCTTTCGACGATTTCACGCTTCGTTACGCTGCTGCCCTAGATCGTTTATCTGTGCGGTAATCAATTGGCAAGAAAACTGGTGCTCTGAAGATTTTACTGTAGGCTGCTGATTACAGATAAATTGCTTGTTATCTGTAACTGTTGCGTACAGTATTAAAAGATTCAGCAACTTTTAGCCTTAGTACAGTCGACCATATTCATTTATGCGCATGAGAGTGGCAAAAATTTGTCCCCCGGTTAATAAGCCCACCCGCTTAATAAGCCCAAAATCGTCCGGTCCCGAGGTGGGCTTATTAAGCGGGGACTACTGTACCGCTAACAATTACTAGCCTACTCCACTCAAGTACCATGTTTTCTTGAAAATAAGACGGGGTCTTGTATTAATTTTCTTTCGAAAAAAAACACCAGGGCTTATTTTAGGGGGATATCATTTATTTTCATTCATCAAAAACAAAATTGCAAAGTAGAAAACTACGAAATTTTCAAATACAAAAAACATGAAAACCGATATCCATTTATGTATAGATAACACATTTTTATTTAAAAACAGCCGTTCATAGATTGAATACCGGTAGTGGCGTGATCTTCATGTTTTCTCAGGTCATTGAACTTTTTCCTCTCTCACACCTTTTAAACTAATGATGGGAATATGACATAGGTGGGCACAAGTCCGTTAATAACGAATCTAACTTTTTCATTAACTCGTTAATCCGTTAAAAAGTCTCTTCATGTTAACGGACTAAATTAACTTCCGTTAAGTTCTGTTAACTTCCGTTAAGGTTTTTATCGTTAATATCTTGCACCATTCATTCATCGGACTGGTACAAACTAGTTTGCACTGGTAACACCTGTTTCGTATTAGCACGAGTTTTATAGAAGAAAGCGAAGACAGGAGCTCTTTTTTGTGGCTAATAATAAGATGCAGCCTCATAAGTCGATTAATTATCGCTGTTTACAATTTCCAAAGGTTTTTTGATCGCAGCTTCGTTAGTGCATTTTTCAACTTGTTTTCATCTTGAAATTAGATTAGACTGTAAAATGTTACTTCCAAAACACAAAAAGACCATCATAGCATTAAATATTTCCTTACAATCAGCTCAACAGCGTCAATACGTGTTATAGAAGCGAGTGAATAAAAAGAAATGTAAATTACACGCAAAATATTAACGGATTAACAGACTTTATTAACTTCCGTTAATTACAGCTGAAAATAACGGCCGGATTAACGTTAACGGAGGTGTGAAGTTTGTTAACGGACTAGTGGTTAACGAAGCTAACGTTTTGCATTAACTTGCCCACCTATGGAATATGATCATTATTCAAACAATCTATTTAATAACTAGCCCAACTTTTTATCCTAAATTCGCACAATAACTTCTCAAGCAGAAAACCACACTCGAGGGCAAAAAAGTTTCGCCCTATCGCCTAGGTTTCATTTTTGGGGAAACACGACAGGCCTATGGTGTCAAGGATTCCGAATGCTGTTGCCTTTTTTTTGCAGAGTTAATTATTTCGCAGCTTGTAAACGCCATCTTGAGAACAGTATTTTCACAGCGTAGTTTACACAAAATGGCAAAATATGGGGCACCGTTTGGAAAAATATTCTTTATTTTGTAACATCGCTTTTTTGAGGTTATTTACAATAAAATTTGTACTAAACTCTAAAGTTGGAACAAAAAACCCTATTGTAAATTTTCGACTTACGTATTTTGCAAACTTTTTTGTTCCAACTTACAGTGTATTTGTCGCGAAGTGTAACAAAATAAACCTTATTTTTCCAAACGGCGCGTGCGCTTGAGATGGCACGGATAGCAAAAAATGCATTCGCATGCTCCGCTGTGTTCGCAAACTTTGTTTGCATGCTGCACCGTACCGCATCCAAACACAACTAAATTCACACTACACCGCAAGTTATCTATTCTTAAAATTTCCACAAACATTAGAAAACAATCAGCTTTCGAGCTTAGGACAGACAAAAGAATTCAATTTTAGGGTATTATTTTGGTTGGTTTTCAGAGGGGTGGCCCTCTCAAACTATGTCAAAATATTTGTCTTTTAAACATCTGCTGGTATAAAAAAATAACTAAGGCCCTAGCTTGAGCCATTCAAAAAATTGATTTTTGGGGGGTCCATTTGGAGGCCACTGGGGGGGTGGTAACTTCAAACTATGTCAAAACATTTGTCCCTTGAATATCTACTGATACTAAAAAAAAACTATTGCCCTAGCTTCAACAACCAAAACAACTAATTTTTGGAGCCCCTTTTGAGGAGTGGCCCCAAAAAATTTTCTGGGACAAAATTGCGTTTGCAGCTCATCAGCTTTACACAAAAATTAAATTTCGATGTGTGATGGTTTAGGAGAAGAGCGCACAAGATTTAGACACTAAAAAAAAGAAAAAAAAACTGATCATGGCCAAAAGTGCGTTGGTAAGGATGAAAGGGTATCTTAAGACATATAATAACCCCATGAAATATTTTTTGTCGTATTTGAGCAGCTTTGAATAAGACCACTTTTTACACCAAACTTCCGAGGGGGTTTTCTGGTCCTAAAACCGAAGTCTTCTGACTCATTGCCTCGAAATTTGGCACAAACATAATGATGGATTGCACGTGACGTCATCGCGCTCCTAGCAAAACTGCTGGACGTCAAAATTGCGGATCGGCGTTATGTAGATGCATGCAAAAACACTGTTAGCGAAGATAACAAGGCATATTTTCAGGCTTTAAATCAGTTAATTTTTTGTAACATTAAAGTTAGATGCTAGATAAAAGCCTGTAAAAACTGAAAAACATTTTAATTAGTAAGAATTCAGTTTTTGTTTGCTTTTTTCAGTGACGTAAACACGGCTTGCTCTGAAGTAACCTTGAGAATCATGTAATATAGATGGTGGTAGCTAGCTTCGGTTATCAAATTTTAGGTTTACAGTAGACGGTGCTGAAATACAACAGTTGTATCTCCTTTATTTTAATTATTTGTGACAAAATTAGTGCATTTTTTAACTTTTGCAATTTCATAAGTCTATTTTGAAGGATCTATGGTGATTTTTACATTTTGTATTGTCATTAACGGCTTAGCGCTATGGTTGCTACTTGCTAGGAATTGAAACGTATAAGCAGCTATCTCCACTGAATTATATCATAAAGTTGTCAGTTAAATTTTAAACGAATCTTTTTACTGGGCTCAATGTACGTTTGATGAAACCTTAATTTGCTTCTATTTCGACTCGAACCAGTAATTGTTAAATATTATTCATAAATAGTGCTTAAATTAAACATTAATCTGCAATGTGGTATTGCTGTGGCGTAGATTTTATGTATTTTAGGATATGGCCAAATGTACGGTGTGAACCAAAGCTAAAAACCTGCAAAGCATAGGTGGGCACAAGTCTGTTAATCGTTAATAACGAAGCTAACTTTTTCATTAACTCGTTTATCCGTTAAAAAGTTTTTTCATGTTAGCGGACTAAATTAACTTCCGTTAAGTGCTGTTAACGGACTAAAGTAACGTCCGTTAAGTTCTGTCAACTTCCGTTAAGGTTTTTATCGTTAATATCATGCAGCTTCGTTGTGCATTTGAACTTGTTTTTATCTTGAAACTAGATTAGACTGTAAAATGTTACTTCCAAAATACAAAAAGACCATCATAGCAATAAATATTTCCTTACAATCAGCTCAACAGCGTCAATACGTGGTATAGAAGCGAGTGAATAAAAAGAAATGTAAATTACACGCAAAATGTTAACGGATTAACGCACTTTATTAACTTCCGTTAATTACAGCTGAAAATAACGGATTAACGTTAACGGAGGTGTGAAGTTTGTTAACGGACTAGTGGCTAACGAAGCTAAAGTGTTGCATTAACTTGCCCACCTATGCTGCAAAGTAGATAATTGCCGGCAAAATAAACGATGAGAATTCACAAAACGCATAACTTTTTAGACCCACTGAGCTATGTAAGCTGCTTATAAATTACTCCTAGTAGCTTTCAACAATGACCAGGCTATCTACAAAAGTTTTACTTTACAACCAAATTCTTTGAATATGCCCACCGAAGGAATTACGCATCGATTTACGGTAACGTCCTATGCTTTGTAATGGCGTTTTGACGTCCAATCGTTTTGGCGCGAAAAAGCTATGATGTAGCTGTAATCCATCAATAACTGATTAATCTCAAACTGTTGTTAAAATTTCATACAGCTAGACCTAACTGTTCTCGAGTTATAAGTGAAAGTCTAAAACTTCACATTCGTTAACTTGAAAAATGGCCGAGTAAAAGCAAAGGAACATGCAACGCGAGATCAGTTATTCTAATTATATCGGTTTTATCTGCCTTGTATGTGTTTTCTATCAGTTTTTCCAGGTTTGCACCGTGTTTTGGTAATCAAAAACAATTTACCAGTCTACCGGATGATTAATGCAACTACTGTACTAACCCTGAATCAATAGCCCAAATCCTGGTAGGCCTATATCACGTGTTCTGCATGCTGTCATAAGCTACCACACTCATATTTAACACTCTAACTTGATAAGAACAACTTTGCTGCCTCCCAAAGTAAGCCTATATATGGGTATTCAATACTGGGTAAACTACCGGCAGCTTACTTATCCGTGAACCTGCAACCCTCTAATCATCTGCTATGCTATTACGTAGGCTATTCTGTCATTGCAACTTTGTGTAGCTTAGTCTTCCTGCTCTACCACATACCACATTGGCTGCAGCCTTGCAGTATAAGAAAAAAAGCCTAATGCTTGATTCCATGACCTGTTGACGAATAGGCTACATTGAGCTAGCCTTGTCACTCTGAAATGAAAGCGCATGTGTAGCAGAAATTTAGAAAGTAAAAAAATTCTATTTGAATAAGGTTTAGGCTATTCTATTTGAATAAGGTTTAGGCATATTTGATATTAGTTCATATATAATTAAAAATACAATTGTGAGCAAGGATGGCAGTATGGTACGGTACATTGGTATGCTACGGTACGCCGCAATTTTTGCAAAGAGGTACAGTACACTGGTATGGTACGCTTTTTTTTGCGATGGTACGGGTACGGTATGTTGGTATGGTATGTCGTTTTTGTAATGGTACAGGTACGGTACGTTGGTACGCTGTTTGAATTAAAAATCCCAGACTTTTCGCACATTGCACCGGCTTTTTGTAAGCAGAGGCAAAAGACAGCTGAAGCCGACGTTAAATATGTGAATTGAGATTGCTGATTTAGAGGCTAGTGATCTTAAAGTCAGTCAAAGTTGCGAGTAGTTAAAAGCATAGGCGAGCAAGTTAATGCAAACCGTAAGCTTCGTTAACCACTAGTCCGTTAACAAACTTCACACCTCCGTTAACGTTAATCCGTTATTTTCAGCTTTAATTAACGGAAGTTAATAAAGTCTGTTAATTCGTTAATATTTTGCGTGTAATTTACATTTCTTTTTATTCACTCGCTTCTATACCATGTATTGACGCTGTTGAGCAGATTGCAAAGAAATATTTAATGCTATGATAATCTTTTGGTGTTTTGGAAGTTACATTTTACATTCTAATCTAATTTCAAGTCAGAATAAGTTCAAATGCACTAACGAAGCTGCGATCGGAAAATCTTTGGAAATTGCAAACAGCGATAATTAATAGACCTCTGAGGCTGCAGCTTATTATTTGTCACTAAAAAGAGCTCCTGTCTTCGCTTTCTTCTGTAAAACTCGTGCTAATAAGCAAGTTCAAGTTCAAGTTCAAGTTTATTTATTTTTGCCACAAAATTCACATAATATAAACAAACGATTAAAGTTAAAGGATTAATTTGGCAAGGGAGACTGCGAATTGACCTCTCGGTCTTCAAAGTCTGCAGCCACCCCGATTACAAGTTGAAATGATATAAGTTAATCAAAAACATATCGTTGTCATGAAGCAAGTGACGAATTTCACCCAAATTGCAATACCAATGTTTTATACTGTATATTAAAGTTTCTGTAATACATACTAGTACATAATCAATAGATAATTTTTGTATGATAATTTAAAGCTTTTTAAAGATTGTTTGGTTTTAATGCTTGTTCGAATTTTGCTCCATATTTTAACACCTTGGTACCTGATGCGTTTTTGAAGTTTGGTTGTTTTGTAAAGAGGAATGTATAAGGTAGGATTGTTTGCAGTGCTTGATGAACGAGTACACTTTTGAGAAACTTGGTTAGTTTTAATGTAAAGGTTGACAGTAAAGGTGGGAGACGTTGATGATAATGGTGAAATACCAGTTTGGCAACTTCATGCTTAAATAATTCAGGAATTTTTAGTTTAGAGTAAAATGGTGTAGCATGGTCCATATATTTGCCGCCGCCGATAATTTTTACAGCTTTGTTTTGAAGTGTCTGTAATTTTGATAGGTAAGATTTGTGGGTACAACCCCAAATGGATAAACCATACAACAAAGGAGGATGAATAAAAGCATGGTATAGTTTGAGAAGTGAATTAGAAGGAAGAAAATGTTTCAATTTTGAAAGAATGCCCACCGACCTAGCAACCTTATTTTCGACACTTTTAATGTGGTAATGGAAGTTTAACCGTGAATCAATAAAAACACCCAAATATTTTGCTTTATCACACGATAATATTGGTAAGTTATTAACAATTAAGGTGACATAGGGACTTAGTATATTTTGCTTGGGGGAAATAATAAGATGGTTGCATTTTAAGGGGTTTAGACTTAATTTGTTAACAATGGACCAATCGTAAACGTTTGCTAAATCCTTATTCATTTCAGTTTCTAATGATGCTAGATTTGGGCTATCTATTATGAGGCAAGTATCGTCAGCAAACAATCGTGGAAGACAATTGACGGAATTGTTTAGGTCATTGATGTACAGTAGAAAAAGAAGTGGACCAAGTATTGACCCTTGAGCTACACCATAAGTTATAGATTCAATTTCAGATTGTATATCGTCAACCGAAACGTATTGTTTTCGATGTAAGAAAGAACAAATAAGTTTATGAGCGGGTCCTAGAATGCCATAATGATCAAGTTTTTTAAGCAAAATATTATGTGAGACTGTATCGAAAGCTTTTTGAAGATCTAAAAAGATAAGTCCTGTATATTTTCTTTGATTGATATTATCAAGAGTAGTTGCAACAATGTCAAGGCAGGCATGGCTAGGAGCTATGTGTTTCTGAAATCCGTATTGTGATTTATGAATAACGTTATGTTTTTTGAAAAATTCCTGAAATCTATTATACATAAGACGTTCAAGAATTTTAGAGAAACAAGTTAGTATTGAAATGGGTTGATAGTTGCTTGGGTTTGTTTTATTTCCTTTTTTGTGAAGAGGTATGATTTTAGCAAGTGAACAGTTTTCAGGAAATATGCCATTAATAAAGGAAAATTCAAAAAAGCATTGTAAGTATGGTGCGATGATGGTTGAGGCAACTTTGAGAAAATAAGCAGAAATGTCATCATGATCAACAGCTTTGTTCGTGTTAAGTGAAAGAATAACATTTGAAATTTCTGTAGTACTGGGTGATTTCAAAAAAATTGAATCAGAAACACGATTGGGTAAATAATTTGAGAAGTGTTGAATGGTATCAGATTGAGGGATATCATCAGCAAGATATTTGCTTATAGTGCAAAAGAATTTATTAAAGGAGTTTAGAATTGATTTAGGGTCAGTGGGTGTGTTTACAATTTTTTTCTGTGTCAAAACAATCAAAAAATGATGAAGTGCTTTTCGATTTCGAGGGAAGTACTGATCGTATTATTTCCCAAATCTTTTTCTGGTTATTTTTGTTTTGGTTTAACACCGAGGAATAATACAATTTTTTGGCAAGAGCTATTATCTTAGTAAGTTTGTTTGAATATTTTCGAAAAAAAGATTTTTGGCCGTCATTGCCTAGAAGAAAATGGGATTTGAACATAAAACGTCGTTTACGAATTGACATCAAAATGCCTTTGGTCAACCAAGGTTTGTTTTGTAATCTTTGTTGTCTGCGCGATAATTTTTTCTTTGGGGCATGAATATCAATAGTTGAAAGGATTGTCTGTGAAAATCCGTCAAAAATTGCATTATAATTAGCAGTATTCAAAGCTGGTAGCTTTTCAAAATAAATAGATAAATTAGTTGCTAAATCTTCACAGAATAGTTCAGAATTTAAGGCTGATTTATTTCTAACATATAATTTTTGTTTCTTTTTCAACGGAGGTTTAGAGAAGTCATTTATGCAACAGCCTACAACATAATGATCTGATAAATCATCTCGTACAGGTATTACAAAAGGTATTATATTGTGGTTGACATCATTAGTTATGATATGGTCAATAATACTCGAAGATCTGGAAGTTACTCTTGTTGGTAATGTAATTATTGGTATTACATTATAATTGAGCATCTTGTTAATATAATCATTTGCTGTTTTTGTTCTGCTTGATCTGCCAATATTGATGTTTATATCACCTGCCAAATACAACGCTTTGTCACCAGAAGTGGCTTCATTCAAGCAAGAAGAAAAGTCACCTAAGAATTTCTCGATATTACTTGTGGAGGGATGACGATATATAACTGCAAGTCTTATTGGTGACTTATTTTCATGATGGTGCAAATTTAACCAAATAGATTCAGAATTATGCAACTGATGTTGATTATTGTCTAAGAAAAATTTTAGATTTAGCGATACATAAACTGCAACACCACCAGCATTACTTTGAGGCGGAGTATAAAGAAAGCTGTAATTGGGGAGATTTATGCTGGCCAGAGGTTGATCTAATGCGTGTTTCAGTTAAGCATATCACATCAGGTTTAAAAGGTAGAGACTGAAGATATAAGCACAAGGAATCAAAATGTTTGTAAAGACAGCGAATGTTTAAATGTACTAGAATAAGAGAATTAGAAAAATTAAAATTGGTTTTTGTCGCAACAACATCAAAATATATACAAGAATTTATTTTTGAGGTTAAAATTTGGAGAATCTCGTCACATGACTCATTATTACTTTCTTGGACACAAGGTGGTGTGGCTGCTGCAACAAGTGTTACCAGTGCAAACTGGTTTGTACCGGTATGATGAATGAATGGAGCAAGATATTAACGACAAAAACGTTAACGGAAGTTAACAGAACTTAACGGAAGTTAACAGAACTTAACGGAAGTTAATTTAGTCCGTTAACAGAACTTATCAGAAGTTAATTTAGTCCGTTAACATGAAGAGACTTTTTGACGAATTAACGAGTTCAAGAAAAAGTTAGCTTCGTTATTAACGGATTAACGATTAACGGACTTGTGCCCACCTATGGCTAAAAGCAAGGATGGCAGTACCGTACGGTACGTAAGTACGGTATGGTACGCCTCAATTTTTGCTAAGAAGTAAGGTACACCTTTTTTGTAATGGTACGGGTACGGTACGCTTCAAAAATTGAACTGAAGTACAGTACGCTGGTACGGTACGGTTGAAGGTGCGAGGTACATAGTACGCAAATTCTGAACGTACCGTACCGTACTGCCATTCTCGATTGCGAGTGATAAATATGATATCTGTAACCTGAAATGTAACGATTTCAAAGAACAATGGATTGGAAGACTTTGTGTTCTGTTTGGATTTGTTACATATGTGCATTTAAATCTTTTCTTTCAACCAAAAATGCTACTAAAGGCAATTTTGATGAGTGTGCTCAAGTATTTTATGATGACATCAACGACAAAAATTCAAAAAAACGATTATTCTGGCTTTACTTCTGCCGAGTGTGTTCAGAAAGACTTTCCTCTCTGAATTATGCCACTGCTAGTGCATCTACTTCCCCACCCAATGTTCATTCCCAAATAACAAAGCTTAATGAGTCTGTATCAGAATCAACCAAAAAGATTGCTACTGTCAGTGAGGTGTCAAAACCTCTTGTTGATGCTTCATCTGAGACCAGTTCTGATATGAAACCCAAGACATGGGCCAATATCACAGGTTCTGGTTTTGAAAGTGCCACGACTACCAACAAATCAAAAAATTCTGATGTTCATATACTGGAGAAAGTTGTAAAAAGTTCGATCAAGTCTGTCCTTGAATCTGAAAAGTCCAAATGTGAAATAATTGTCTCTCGATTACCAGAAAGCAGCAGTACCGGTACAGGTGGTGGGGACAGCGGAATCATGAAAAAGATTTGTGTGGATATTGGCTTTCCAAATCCTCCCGTGGAAGTAAAAAGACTCGGCCAACAGCAGACTAATCTTTCAAGGCTATTGAAAGTCACTTTCCAATCAGAATTTGAAGCTAGGGCATTCAAATCAACATATAAAACGGCAAAACCAGTACTGCCAAATTTACCAAAGATCAAGATCCGTCGGAATCTGGATGCTGAAGCAAGGAAAGCTTATAGCAAAAAAGCAAAAGTAGTATATGAGCTGAACCAAGATCCATCCAAGACTGCTAACGGTATCGTAAGTTACAGTCTTCGTGACAATGGAATTATTTGTAAGTTCATAAGGAAGCTTGATGCCAAATGGCAAAAGATGTCACATGGAAAGAAAATGAGGTTATACCGGTACCAAAAAACTTGCAAATGAAAGTGTAAGATCAGGTTTTCTTCTCATTAACGCAAGAAGTCTCTGCAATAAAATTCATGCTTTCCAAATATATTCTGCTCTCTACAGACCTGCTTTGATAGCAATCACTGAATCTTCGGCCAATGAAAATATTTCTGACTCTGTGTTTTCACTGGATGGGTATAACATATTTCGAAATAATAGGAAAAGTCATAAAGGAGGAGGCATATTGTTGTATGTTAATAAAAATCTGAAATGTGAAATAAATGACTCTGTAACTAATGAGCTGTATGATGAATTATGATGGTGTAACATATGGTTTGGATCCAATCAAATATTAACTCGAGTCATTTACAGGTCTCCTAGCAACAATGCTAACGAAAACCAACCACTCAATAATCTTTTGTTTAAAGCTAGTTAGATGAGCCACTGTGATCTCGAAATGATTGTTGGGGATTTCAACTATCCAAATATTGATTGGGAAAATTTTCATTTTGACGTGAGATTCGATGATTTTGTTGAAACAATTCTTGAGAGTGGACTGATCCAGCATGTTCAACAGCCAACGAGAAATTCTGCTACATTGGACTTGATTTTTTCTTCTGACCCTGATATTATTTCAAATATAGACATTTTAGAACCACTTGCGGATTCAGATCACGCTATAGCTCTCTGTGATCTCAATATGACTCAACATCCTAAGGCAAGTACCAATCTTAGATCTCGCTGCTACCACAAAGCAGACAGGAATCTTTATTGGGAAATTCTATCTTCTGTTGATTGGACCACGAATTTATCTGATGATTCAGTGGATGAAATCTGGAACAACTTCTCAACAATTATTCATAATATAATCGATAAAGTAGCTCCATCCAAACCTAGCAAATTGCTAAATGCACCCTGATGGGAAACCTTACAAGTTCGACAAGCACGCATACTACGCAACAAAGCTAAAAGACTGTACCTAGCAGACAAATCTGATCAAAACAAACATCAACGAAATAGCTCATCAAACCATTTCAAGAAAACCATAAAATCAGCTGTGCAACAATTTGAACAAATGCTGGATAATAACTCTGATACTACACCATTTTGGCACTATGTTAAATCTAAAAGCAAGACTAGAATGTGCGTAGAACCACTGCTAAACTCAGCGGGTGAGTTAACTGATAATGATCAAGAATGTGCTAAAATTCTCAGCGACGCCTTTTCATCTGTCTTTACAAACAAAGATCTCAAAGTTATCCCTTTTGCTTCTTCCAAAACTAAAGACGAACTTGTAGATATGATTTTCACTGAAGAGATTGTGGCTCGCAATCTTGCAAATATGAAAAACTATTCCTCTCCTGGTCCAGATAATATACTCTATGTTGTGCTCAAGGCAGGAGGGTCCATTTTAATATGGTGAAAGTTTTGTGCCAGCTCTTTCAATTAATTTTTGACTATAGTACAGTGCCATCGGTCTGGAAAACTGCGCATGTGACCCCTGTATACAAGAAAGGAAATAAAAGAAATTCCTTAAACTACCGCCCAATTAGTTTAACCAGCTGTGTTTGTAAACTTATGGAGTCATGTGTAAAAGAAGTGATGGGGAATTTTTGACTTGAGCGAAATCTTATTTGTCAATCCCAGCACGGTTTTCTTCCAAATTTCTCATGCACCAGCCAGTTGTTGAGTTATCTTGATGACGTATCCAACCATGTAGATGACGGCCTAGTAGTTGATGCAATTTATCTTGATTTTGCCAAAGCCTTCAATTCTGTCCCGCATGAAAGACTCCTAAGGAAGCTATCTGCATTGGGGATCAAAGGAAAATTTTATCAATGGATTCGGTCCTTGTTACTTAATCGGAAAGAAATTGTTTTAGTGAACAATAAAATGAGTAAGCCAAAAAACATGATATCTGGGGTCCCTTAAGGCAGTTGCCTCGGCCCCTAGCTCTTTCTTGCCAATGTCAATGATTTTGATGACTGCCTCGCACATTCGTCTGTCCTGAAATATACAAATGACATTAAGATGTATATCGGTTTCTCGCGTCATTCTCAGCACCTGTCTACATTGGCTCTGCAACATGACTTGGACTCTGCAGTTTTGTAGGCAAACACTTGGCAATTAAATTTCAATGTTGATAAATGCTTCACACTTCATTTTGGCTGTGGTAATGAAAACAACATATATCATATCAGACAGCTACAAATTACTGCTACTGAAAGTCAGAAAGACCTTGGAGTTACAATATCTCAAAATTTAAAATTCTCATAAGCATGTCTCCCATATTGTAAACAAGCTGAAAAGATGTTGGCTATCTTAAAACGTTCAATTGTAACTCGTGACCAGAAAATCTTTTTAAAACTGTATAAACAATTAGTTAGGCCACACTTGGAATATGCAGCAATTATATGGAACCCGCCTTTAAACGTGATATCCAGCAAATTGAAAGGGTTCAAAAGCGGGCAACCAGATGCATTATTGGATTGAGTGGGAAATCATATGAAGAACGTCTTGGAATTCTTAAGTTAGAGTAGTTGGCAAAACGACGCTGTGTTTTTGATCTGATAAAAGTCTATAAAATATGCCACAATTCCTCTTCACTGTCTGTTGATAATTTTTTCCAGCACGAAAGCTGTAATTTCACTAGGGATCATGATCTTAAGTTTTTCAAAAAACCGTTTCGCTTTGACTGCAGAAAAGGTTATTAGTGAATGGAACTGGTTACTACCTTATATTGCACTGTGTGACTTAATACGTAACTTCAAAAATCTTGTTACCAAATTTATTACAGAAAAGTTGGATTAATTTTTTAATTTCTTTTTTTTGCGATGCAGTAGAAAGTTTGTTTTGCCACGGTAGCCACAATCTGTTAGTTGCTGTCTGTTAATTTCTACTTTGCTCGTTAATTGTTATGGTACAGTAATGCTCTTTTCAGTTTGTGTCATACCGTACATGTTTCAAGTAAGTTTCGAGCTGTCTGTTTGTTAGCTTGTGTGCTTATAGTATTTGAAAAACTGTTACTTACACTCATAAAATGCCTTGATCTGCCCAGCAGTGTTGAATTGATTTAAGAGAAAAAAAAAATTTTTTTTATCTCACTTTTCGCCTAATTCTGTATATTGCTTGATTTTCATGTGATATCTTTTGTATTTTCAATGTGCTACATTTGTCTGCATGCCTTTGTCTGTTCTGCATGTTTTGTTTTTGCGCTCAATTCATTTCGTTTTTGTGCTTTGTCTATTGCTTGTATTTACCTGGCCTCATGTGAATGTATGTGACTATGTGGTTCTGCATTTATTAAGCATCAGGTTTAAACAGTAATGATTGAACATCCCTGTTATCATAGATGGGCACAAGTCCGTTAATCGTTAATAACGAAGCTAACTTTTTCATTAACTCGTTTATCCGTTAAAAAGTTTTTTCATGTTAACGGACTAAATTAACTTCCGTTAAGTGCTGTTAACGGACTAAAGTAACGTCCGTTAAGTTCTGTTAACTTCCGTTAAGGTTTTTATCGTTAATATCTTGCAACTTCGTTGTGCATTTGAACTTGTTTTTATCTTGAAATTAGATTAGACTGTAAAATGTAACTTTCAAAACACAAAAAGACCACCATAGCAATAAATATTTCCTTACAATCAACTCAACAACGTCAATACGTGGTATAAAAGCGAGTGAATAAAAAGAAATGTAAATTACACTCAAAATGTTAACGGATTAACGGACTTTATTAACTTCCGTTAATTAAAGCTGAAAATAACGGATTAACGTTTACGGAGGTGTGAAGTTTGTTAACGGACTAGTGGTTAACAAAGCTAACGTGTTGCATTAACTTGCCCAACTATGCCTGTTATAGATTGAAGGCTGTGTCCTAGGCGGAATGCCTAGGTCTTCACTGTCTGGTCTTGCGTTCAAGAGGCTAACAAAGGAGATTCCAAAAACAAACTTGTATTAATAAAAAGGCAAATAGAAAAGACCAGTCCAGCAAAAGTTTATCGAAGATTACCCGGCTGGGTGGTAAACACTTAAAACTGAAAACTTAATTTAACAGCATAAAATAAAAAACCTCTTGACGCTACTGTTCAAAAATAAGACGGATTTAACTACTGTGCTAGAATTACAACGTTGCTACAAAAAGGTGATCACCAAACAACAAAACGGCGCGTCTTTCAGGCAACTTTGCAGAGTTTCTACCGAGCGAATAATGAAAGACGCGCAACGCAAAAGTAATATGCAAATAAGGTAAATGGACGCGTTAACGACAGAACATAAAAACCTAGGTTCGAATCCAACTATAAACGATCGTGCTGTAACAATACCTTAATCTGTGATCAGCAATTCTGCATTGTGGATTATCAGCTATTGCAGTAAGCCTATAGTGGTTAACTGCAGTGCATATGCCAACATAGTAGTTTAAATAATTGCTATTAACTGATGTACTTTTTTGTATTCTTATGATGTACCGGTAACTGAGTTAAACTAAACTATCTTACTGTATAAAATTGATGCTCCAACAATGATTAAGTAACATTTGGATATTATTATTCACCAATTTTCAACTGCTTGCTTCTGGATGATGGCTAATTGATTGCGCTAATTTGATTTGCAAATGCCAATACCGCACGGAATCTCTATTTCCTCATCTCTTGGCACCCTGTACTGATTTGGTATGATATTGTGATAAAATTAATGATTTGCTATGCTGTGGCATCTTATGCTGATTTGGCTTACTCCTATTATTATGAAACTGTTACCTAGCCTTAGGCTTGTACCAATACCACGGGCTTACTGCATACAAGGTGGGTATGTGGCTAGGCTATGTACCTCTGCTCTGATGATTGTTTCCCACAAACCTGTTTCGTCTACATTTTTTTTGTTTGCTTTTGTTTCATCTTCTCACCAAACGTCCTAAACTTTTCCTAGCCTAGCCTACCAAAATCTTTTTGTTGGTGTCAAGAAACATGTTTAGCCAATCAAAACTAAGTTTGTTGAAGCCAAATAGCCTATTTTAGGATGCTCCGAATTCTGAAAGAATAAACTTGAAACGAAGGCACCTTTTACTGTTTTAGTAGCTAACCCTATGTATTGTCACATTATGGTATTGTTTTCAATTCTTATTATAGTTATATCAAGACCAACCATTGTTGTACGTAAAGAAATAATTCACCAGCAATGATTGTAAAAAAATATATGTAGCCTACGCGGCGCTGCGCAGACGCTGTTTCGTAATGCAGATGTTAGTTGCCACGCTGCGCGGTGCAGCAGCAACAGCGCGCGGCCGCGTACGCTGCGCTGTTGCCATCTCTACTACGCGCGGCGCTGTTTGGAAAAAAATCATTTTTGCACCATCTCGCGACAAATGCACTGTAAGTTGGAACAAAAAAGTCTACAAAATAAGTCGGAAATTTCCCACTTATTTCGTAAGCGTTTTTTGTTCCAAGTTGGAGTGTATTTTGTAGTATATATACAGGGTGTCCGTAAAGTTACTATACAGTGTTATATGTAATAGTTTTTGTTACTATATAGTTAATATTTATTTTTTTTACAAGTTTATTCAATCAAGCTTGCCACGCAAGCTAACTTTGGAAGAACGCAAATTTATTTTGAAGCGATATTGGAAAACAGAAAACGCACAGGATGTAATTCGTGATTGGAATCATTATTTTAATACAGATCCTCCAACACGTTTGGCTATTTATAAACTTCGAGACAAATTTGATGATACTGGCTCAGTTGCCGATGCTCCGCGTTCTGGTTGGCCAAGTGTGTGCACTGAACAAAATTTGGCTACAGTTGCTGAGGCATATGGCAGAAGCCCAAAGAAATCACTTCGCCGTGCTAGTGCAGAAATTGGTATCAAACGAACCTCCTACGTAAAATACTCACGAAACTCCGAATGAGACCATACATTTCGCGCCTAATTCACGGACTTCTTGAGAATGATCTTGATCGCAGGTCTCAGTTTTGCGAACAGTTCGTCAGGATGTGTGAGGATAATCCCACTTTCTTGGACGAGATTGTATGGACTGATGAAGTGAAAACAATGAAACTGTATAGTATCTTGTAAGACTGTGTAGTAACTTTACGGACACCCTGTGTAGTAACTTTACGGACACCCTGTGTATTGGAAACTTCCGATATATTAGAAATATCGGGCTTATTTTGTAAACCTTTTTTGTTCCAACTTAGAGTGTATTTTGTCGTATATATATCGAAAACTTCCGATATACCGAAAATTTTCGATATAGTTAGTAGGCTTTTTTTGTTCCAACTTAGACTGTATTTTGTCGTATTTGATAAGTCTAAAATTTCCTACATATTTCGGACAAATTTTATTGTAATTTAGCTTAAAAACGAGGTGTTACATAATAAATTATTTTTTTCCAAACGGCGCCCCATAGCTGTAGGCAATTTATTGCCAATATTGACAAGCAACTAATCATTGTAATAATCACTTTATTTACAAGAATTGAGTAAAACGTTTTCGGCAAAACGCTCTGCCCTTGTCTAAGCATATCTAAACAAATTACTAGTTTTCATATTGAATAAAATTAATTTACGCTTTTATTATCTTTTGCTGTCGCTATAAGTTCGAATAGAAACCAGCTAATTAGTCCAGGACACAAAAAAAATCCTAAGCCAAGGACGACTTTCTGAGGACAGACCCCCTTGAGGCCAAGACAGGAAAGTTCGAGGCGATGGCCAAGGACACAACGCGCAAGTGTTCTCAAAAAAAAGGTCTTCGCGGAAACAAATCGCAAATTCTGGCGTTCTCAAAAAAAAAAGTCTTTACAAATATTTCGCGAGATCTCTGGCGTGCTCCAAGACGAAAAACAAAATCGGCCATGACCTTGGCCCATTTTCAACAAATCAAAAACTAGTGCTGTCCTTGAGCCGAGGACAGGACATTTTTGAGGACTTGCAGGCTTCGAGGCCAAAGCCTTCAAATGGTGTCCTCGAGGACTGCACCTCTGCTACTTACGTCAACACATGCGATCAGACAAATTAAACAGTGCAGTTAAACGTTGGGTATATGGGCAACAAAGTTACCTAAAGTCGTCTAAATAAATGAAGCAGCATTACAGTAATTCTAAAAAATCATGAAGCATTATTAATTAAAAAATACAAACCCAAACTCAATAGGCAGCTATACGGAAATGGTTTTTCGTTCTTGTTAAAAATATTTCTATTGATTCGGTAGTGTTGGATCATTCACTCGTTATTTTGGCTGGACAGTACAGTAATTTGAAAATCAGGTAACTTTTTCGCCCATTTTTCTACGTGTGGTGACGTAATTAGCTGGTTTCTATTCGAACTTTGAGCCACAGCAAAAGACAACAAAAGGGTAAATTAATTTTATTTAATGTGAAAACTAGCAGTTTATTGTTATATTTGTTTAAGATATGCTTTGACTCGGCAAGAGTGTTTTGCCGAAAACGTTTAGAGTAATTATGGTAAATAAGGTGATTATTACAATGATTAGTTGCTTGTCAGTATTGGCAATAACTAATTTGCCTAAGGCTGGTTAAGACCTCTCTTCCCATGCTATAAAATGGCAATAAAAATTGATATCCCAAACAGCTTTATTTGCTAAAACTGTAAAGCAAATGGTAAAAGACCAGTCGGAGAACTTCACCTAAGATGGATAAATTAATTTTAAATTGTTGTTCCAAACTGCCAGGGTTGCCGATTTATGTTGAGCATTAGGGGGGATAATTTGCATTTTACCCCAATTTTGAACATTGGGGGGATGAAGCTCGACCACTATTTTTTTTCACGTGAATCAAATATGACAAACGTTTAACATGCTTCTGAGCAAATCAAGTAAAACCAAAAAAAAGTCTTCATCGAAACTTTGGGAGTTTTTGTCCTGAAATCGAGTAAAGACCAAAAAAAGTCCAAAGATTATTCAGGGCTCAAATGCATACATTAGTCACATTATTGGGGGGATGCTGTCGAATTAGTAGGGGGGAACATATCCCTCCCGTCTCCCCGGGTTTCGGCACCCCTGCAAACTGCAGTTGCGTATTTATTCTGCTGTCACCAGACAGCGTCAAACGCTAACTATGGACGAACCACAAACCTTTATTGCGATAGCTAATTACCACTTCGTGTTTGGAGGAATCCGAATCTGCTCAGGAGTTAATGATTCAATATTCCAGTGGATTTCTTCGAATTTTAGTCGTCTGAATATGCTTGTTCGTAGCCATCAAGCAGTTAGGAAGCAGAGATAATTATCAAAAAAGTCTTAATATCCATGGATGCAACAACGATTTTGCGCTTCTTTTACTCAAAATTAAAATTTTATTTTGGAAGCATATTTGGTGTTTGTTTGTTTCAAAATCAACTTATACAATATTTTGGAGCGTATATAGCTTGAAAATATATCACACAGTAGGTAGTAGCAACGAGTCAATTACAGCAATAAATTGACGAGTATGTTATTCTATTATCGTTTCGAAATGGCAGTCTATGCAGCCAAATCACGATCTAAATCAAAAATTTATGGTCCAGACCGGAACTTAAACTGTAAAATTTTGAATGGGGGGGACGCTTTTGCAACCTTGATCAAACGCATTCGGAATGCGAAAGTACTTTAGAGGAAATTATGTTTTTCCGTCCCTGAAATCGAAAGAAGACCAAAAAAAAGGTCTTCACCAAAGTTTGAAGAGTTTTTGTCCCCCCCCCCCTCAAAAAAAAGGTCTTCACCGCAATTTGGGACTAAATTCGGCCGGAATTTGAGGGATTTATTCGTGCTGACAGGCTCTTTTTCGTCTGACTAACCAGCGTTGAAATCTCGATGAGAGGACACTAAATCTCGATGGGGGGACGCATCCTAACTACAATTTAAGTACTGATCCAGAACCTTTTACTACAGTCCCGTACCCGTATGCTAGTTGTGTTAGCATGCTTAAGAACTGATCCACTGATAGATGGAAATCTCAGTGGAATAAACGAAAAGCCGCTAAAGGATGACGGAGTTTATAGGTTGGGCGTCTGCACGATTGACGATACGTCTCCTAAATAGGCCTCAATTAAAAATAGAGTAGTGCAAGTTTTAAGTTAACTGGTAAACTGGACTTTGCAATCCAGAACCACAGGAAAACTACAGGTTGCGCTGAGTCTTCTTTGTGTCTGAAGTGCGGCCTAAAGAATGAAACACAAAATCATCATGTTTGCAATTGTAAATTTTACCAAGATATTCGTGTTAAGTATTTTGAGTGTTGCAAGACCACAACTCACAATGTGGTAAAATTTCATATAAACTAACTAGCCAGTGGCCACGTATTTTAAGGAAGCTGGAAGGCTTGCTGAGTTCGACCAATAATAACTTAACAATAATCAACAAAGCAGTGACCGTTGCAATGTGCCGAAATAAGGCCTACGCCATGTGTAAGTAAGTTAGGGTTACCATATTTTCATCACCAAAAAGGAGGACACCTTTTTAATAAAATTTATTACCAGCTAGTTGTTCTGCATCGCCTCTACGAAAGCAACAAGTATTTCAGCTATAGGTCAAAGTGTTATTACATTTAATCTTTCGACTTAACCCACGAGTATATGGCCGTTTTCTTAACTTTCTTTAGCGTAAAATCAGCTTTAACATTGTCGTAAAACTGGTTGCACGTAACATCATTAAAATTGTACACCAACTTCAAGATGCTTGCAACTGAATCAAAAAGAAGTCGCTCTCTTTCTTTTGACCATTGTGGCTGCATCAAGGAAAAAATACGTTCAACATCAGCGTTATGAGCTATAATGCTGAAGTAAAATTGTGCGATTTTTAACAACTTGCTAAACAATTCAATAGTACTGGTACTGCACGTGTTAAAATAGGCTGCCCATTTTTCATGCGCCATCATTTTGCAATATGGCAGTGCATTATTGTTTTAGCAAGCTACTGTTTCACTGTTAACTGGATGTCTTAACAAAGCTAAAAAAGAGGACATGTCCTCTGAAAAGAGGGCGTATGGTAACCCTATGTAAGTGGACTTTGCTTAGGCAACAGAATCGCTCGCACCGCTGTCCTTTAGTAATGACAATAATTATTGCTTCAAAAGTTTTCTTAAAAACAAGTTTTGAATTTACTGATCAAACATGAACTTCTACTATCGTTTTGTTTCCAGTAATCTTAGTATTTAGCTTGTAACTTATTGGTGTTTGCTTTCTTCACCTTACCTTTTTCTATTTTCGGCAGCATGAGCAAGTGAGCATTTTTAAAACGTCTGACATTCCAAATGTTTTCCCAAAACTTTCTGCATTTTCGAGACGTTTGTTGTTCTGCCTCATCAATAAAATTAATTCAAGGCAGTTGAAGTAAGTGTGTTTAAAACGACTTTGAGAGAATAAACGGTTGATCGGGAGACGAAACGCGACGTGACAGTGAACGTTGAACTCAGATCATGCGATAAGGGTCGTCATAAAAACGACGCCCTAACTCTCTCGGCCACGCTACCATAGGCGTACCCAGGGGAGGGGGCGCCCCCCCCAATCATAATGCCACCAATGACAAAAGTGTGACAAAAACCCTGTTTCTTCAGTTTCAGTTTCTTTAAGCATCTTCGCGTACAACAGTACACGTGTACAACAGTAATGAACAATAACATTGACGACCAGGGGGCCTGGGCCCGATCAATTCAAATTTTGACAAGCAATTTAAATGTATAATCTGAGTGAAATTAAGGGTTTTTGTCCTAAAAGTTGCTACCTCAGGCCCTCATCAAATTTTTGTATGAACGTAATGCAGTAGCAGGGCTGTATTTACCATATGGCATAGTTTCAGGCCCCATAGACGTAGCCAGGAGCTGGGGGGGGGCCTCTTCCCTAATTGAAATGCCACCTATGACAAAAAAGCCAATTTTTTTCATTTTCAGTTTCTTTTAGCACTTTTCGCTTACAGCAGTAATTAACAACAATGTTGATGATCATATAGGGGCCCCGGGCCCCCCTTGACTTAATTTTTGCCAACCAATTTAAACGTATAGCCCGGGAGAAATTGAAAGTTTTTGTCCTAAAAGTTGCTCTTTCAGGCCCTCATCTAACCTTTTCATGAACGTAATGCAATAACCAGGGCCGGAGTTACCAAAATGTGGCACAGAACCTGCAAGAGGCCCTACGCTCAGATGGTGAGACCTTTTGGTCTTTGCCTACTTTAGGCAAAAAGATGTTGAGAAAATCTCCAAAGTGCCAAGCAATGCAAATGCGGCCCGGGCAATAACATAGTTAGTAAGCGTAACTATCTATTGTACCATTTTTAATAACAATCCATCTCCACGTCGTCAGTTTTTCCGCGGCAAAATAGGCTACTTTTGAAAAAAAAAATAAACGGGGGAAAATGCTCATTATACTAATAATTGAATTTGAATTGAGGGGGCCTGGGCCCCCTGGTCGTACATGTACTCCTACAACTGTTTATTTTTATGACAAAACAAAAATCTCTCAAGGAAAATCTTCGAGTTGGATTATTATTTAATGCTAAAATATTGCACGACGCATTGTACCTTGCTTTCCCTACCTGGGCCAAATCACTTACTAAATTTAACTCCAAAATGCAAGATTTAAATGTGTTTTGGACTTGAATTTATAAGTAAAAGTAGGATTAAACAGTTTAATTTTTTCAATCGGCTTTAAAGATGCTCTAAATCTATTAAGTTCTTTAAAATGGCTCTAAACACGTGCAAATTGTGATCCAATGGCATTAAAATAGCTAGTTTTTTCCTAAAAATCGCCCAGCGGTTGGGGCTTCACCCCCATACCCCCGTGTATGATACGTTTGAGAGACACTAGTTTGCTCATTACGCATCCTAATCTATACTTTTGGTAGGGTTGAGCCCTCTCACTACAGCAAAATCCTGGTTATGTGCCAACACACAGGCCAGCACGGCCTCTGATCTTCTTATCCGCAATATCTTTGTCCCACAAAAGTCCCACTTTCGAAAATTTCTGATGACACCATTGCGTGTGATTTGCCCCCCCCCTAATCAAAAACCGTGGCTACGCCTACGCACGCTACCAACCAACTGATCGTGGAACTTAAATGGAATCGCTTGGGACTTTACGATCGAAAACTGTGAAGCATGGCGGTTTAATCAATCTTAAGCTGTTGTTCCCGCAACCCATACGGAAAAGTGGGCAAGCAAAAGAGAAGAGAGGGAAATAAAACAGTAGGTGAATAGCAGTTGTTCCAAAACTTTTGTCGCGATTGATTTATCACATCTTTATCGAATAGGCTTTATCACATCTTTATCGAAAAAGCGGCGTTGACGCGGTCCTTGGGGCGAATCCGCATCCACTCTCGGGTTGATCAATGATCATTTTCTAAGTTTTCCGGCGGCGTTTGACTTCTTTATCACAAAGCGTTCTACAAAAGAGCTCAACAAAGTGACAAGTAGTGCGGGTTGAACCCAAATTGTGTGATCAGGTGCTTGGTCAAAAAAAAAAGTCTTTGTAACCTTTTATGCCATGCTGCCGACAAAGTGCTATTTTAGCTGCGTCAAAATTTAAAAACAACGACGCCAAACCATTAACCAAAGAAAATTAAACCTTAATAACAAATAAAAAGGGTGTGGTCAGCCAATCATAACGCACTGAAAGTTAACTTACTGACTGACATTAAAACGAAAGCGAAGAAAAGTTTATAGGCAAGATCCATCATTTGAAAAGTACTATATAATAATGCAGCCTGATCATTTTCAAAGCTTGACGTTGAATTTATGATCAGAGTTATATCTCAAGTCCAACTAATGGTCGATTACTCGATTCTAGCTAATGATTATGTGTTAAAAATAAAACACAAAAAAGCCGTCGATTGAATTTGAAGCGATACAAATTATATTCCTAACATATAGGCCCTTCAGTTATTTGGCGTTTGCATTTAGTAATATCGTGATGAAAAAGTCCTGTACAATCATAGTACATACGTTGCGTTTGCTCGTTTCCGCATTGAGCCTAAACGGCTAACGCTTATATAACTACCGAACTGTCATGTTATACTGATGATTGGTGAATAATAAGGTACACAAGATTTTTTCAAGGGGGTTGAAATCAAATGTTGTTCGGCGGCTTTGATAACGTCTGCACGGAAGACCAGTGACCCGATTGAGCCGCCAGACATTGAATCGAAAAAGTTAGAACTTAGATCAGTAGGGTAGCCGCCAGACATTGAATTGAAAAAGTAGGAACTTAGACCTGTAGCGTAGCCAGGTAGGGGGCAATTGCCACCCTCCATTAGCTCGTCGACCAAAATGCAAAATACCACGTTTTTAGAACCTATGAGATGGTCTTTTGCTCTGGAAAGGCTCAAAAATTATATAAAGCATTTTAAGAAACATTTATTTGGGGAGGGGGCCAAATTGTCAAAAACAAAACACACACATCAGTTAAAATTTCGAAAAATGGCCAACAATAAGCAATCAAATTTGATCGCTTGTTGAAAAATGCTAAACATAGGTTTCATGATAAAATAAAACCATAACTCATATATAAGCTCAGGAATAGAGAAAGGGGGCAGGGGGGACAATGACCCCACGGCCCATCAAGATCACACCGAAAAGTGAAGAGCGATCGCTGCATGTACAGATATTATCATAACATTGGAGCAACGCTCTCACTCAAACATGGTTTTCTGCAAATAAATAGGTCTTCTTTGGTGGGGGGAGGACTAGCTAAGGATGCCCCAGCTGGCTCCGCGAGTTACACACGTAGGCCACCGCTGACTCCGCAGGTTCTGCATATGGGCTCCCGCTGACACCACGGGTTCTACATATGGGCCCCCACTGACAAGCTCAGGACCAAGATCGCCCCCCCCCCCAAGACTCCGCGGTTGTGCATAATTATCGGGGTAGTGTCTAACGCTATAACTAAAGGTGTATTTTAAGGTTTAATATTGGCCATTAACAGTAGCCTATCAAGTAGGCTAGCTAAGGATAGACTCCTGCTGACTGCGTGGGTTTTGAATATGGGCCTCCGCTGACTGCCTGATTTCGCGATTGAGGATAATTATTGCGATAGTGTTCAATGCTATTGCTAAAAGCGTACGTCAAGGTCTAACACTATGGCCTCTAACGGTACCGGTATCTACTACCAACTAAGTGTACTAACTGTTCAGAGCTGCTTAAAGAATTCCAATAAATTTCAACCTCAAATTTTAGGCAGTTATGTATCGCTATATGTTAATTTATGCGCTATTTTGTTTCAATGCATCTGGAACATAAGCCTTGCTAAGAAAAAATTGTTTTGCTGAAACGCTTGTAAAACAAACTAAACTCCAGCCCAAACCAGAACCGATTGACAACTCTGTTCTGTGTTTAATTTACCAATTTTAATACTATAAATGCCAACAATCTTTTGCACAGTTCAAATTCGTTTACAATGTGATTTATACGCTAATTTACTGATCATTATAGCTGGGTAATCGTTCTGCTTGTTTGTAGGTTTCTCCAACGAGAAAGCGACAGTATTGCGCTATTTGTTAAACGAATCCGCACCCGCATAGGAGTTTCCAGTGTTCTGTTGATTTTTTGAAAGTTGCTATCGCAATTCTATTGCTGCTCCCCAGTTTTAGGCAAAAATTTCTGTCGTAAAGAGTCCCATCCGAGAACGAAACAATGTGACCATGGTGTGAGCTGTGGCTGAACCACACTTCTAAATTAATCGTAAGATCGTCATAAAAACGATTCTCTTTCAATCACTCGGCCACGATGCCGATAGACTTTCTAACAATTAAAGAACTTTGCTGCTTTAATCACAATTATCATTGGTTTAAAAATGTTCAAAATTGCATATTTTAGCTTACAATGCATAGAAATTTTTCAGCTGCGGGGGCTTCTCCGCATTAGGCTTCGTCTTATTATGCTTACGCCGCAGGGTAATTAAATGAAAAACCAGGACGTGTGGCTTTACGTTTGGCTCTCGGCGCCCCTGGGAGAGGGCATTCAGTATGTTATTTACCAACCACTTCTCTCAAAATTTTGTACCATTAGCCTTTTCTGTTGGATTTTATGATTTACCAGCTTGTAAATACGAAAGATGAAATCTTACCATTAGTCACCACCCACATAGCCCATTTATGCAATCAGTTTGATCGCTTTTTTTTTGCACTGTTAATTTCCATGCTACGTTTCAAAAGCATTAATTTTTATCAAAATAGGCCTTAAATTAAGTTATTTTGAGCAAAATACGAAATTTACGAGCGTTGGGGGCTTTGCCCCAGACCCCCCAAAGCAAATTTCTGGTTACGCGCCTAACTTGGACTATAATGATGCAAAAATCTCTCATTAGCAAACAACCAAATGCAATTTTAGTGCCGCCTGGCAAAACTTTTATTTTGATTTAAAAAATCGTGTTTAAAGCGGTCAAATTGGGGAGGTGTATTAGAAGAACCCGACTCCACCCTTTCGTACGCCATTGACACTAATTACAGACGTAACCGAAGAAAGCGGTCACGCGGGCTGCTATTTAATGATTGAACTGATTAAGTTTTTCTGCTTTAATTAAAAATATAAAAAGGGAATTTTGAGAAAATTGAAATGAAATTTAATCAATGCGTCATCACCGAAATATCACAAAACGCCCTATTTATAGGTCAAAAAGATTTACGTCATTTTGCAGTCGTGCAACTCATTTTCAGTTCAGAAGGCCCACGACCGAAAAGCTAGCAGCATAAAGGAATTCAAACTATAACAGAAAAAATAAAGGATTATGAAGTAGGATCTTAGAGCTGTAAAGCATTTTGGGGTATCCTTATTTGAAAAAATTAACATAGAACCCACAACATTAACAACCAATAAACAGCGCACTATAACCTTGTTAAATACATGCTTAGGCGTGTAAAGTCTTTTTAATTAAGTTCATGGTTTGTTAATTTGCAAGCAAACTTCAGGTACAGCCATTTCAGTTGAAATGCATAAATAAGGCCACAGGTTGTAAGAGAGTAGACAGAAATGAGACCCAAGAAAATTTGCCAGTTGAGCAAAATTTCAAAGAACTGTTGGATCTTGATTGTTTTTTCAGTCAAATCTATGATTGTTCTCAGCGGGGTAAAGTAAATTATAGATCTGTATTGCTGAAGTTACTTTAAAACTAACGGAGAAAAATGGCTAAGCAAAGGACGGAAAAAATAATAGCATGTATATTTTGGGTGATCGGGGCAGCTCTTATTATAACCGCAATGTTAACGGATTATTGGATCTCAGCTACTGATCAGATCAAATTTGGATTATTTGAATACTGTTTGGTGGATCGATGTGCAAAATTCGGTAAGTTAAAGCGCTACAATGGCATAATAGGCCTAATCAATGTTGAAATGTTGCTTCCATATTTTGCGACTAAGCGCAGTCATGGATCCTACATGTTACAATAATATTCATCACATTGATATAGTACTTACTATAAGCAATATTCTTACTGTAATACATATTGCAGTAATATGCTGGATTCTCGACTTTCGCAATTGGTTTAGAAACTACAGCCTTTATTAAGTCCATCATTCTTGCTAATAGGGTATAGCAGGGGCGTCTAACTTTTTTCAGTCACGGGCCAAATTTGATGTTCCAAAATTTTCGCGGGCCAAAATTTAGTCTTAGGTAATTTTCTTCCAAAACTAAGGTCTTCCGATGGATATTGCGGTGTTCTCCAAAAAAAAAGGTTTCCACTCAGATTGGATCGGTTTCTTTTGCCAAAAGCTAGGTGAAGGCCTAAAAAAAGGTCTTCAGTCCACCAATTCCGATGGATTTTGTGGTTTCTCGCTTCTGTAACTCACACCATCGTGTCAGCGCGTAAGGATCAATTAACCAGCTAATGTAGAGACCTATGTTGGACGCCCCTGGGGTATAGCATTCAATAGTAGAGCATGGTTTACAATCACTCAATTAGTGATTAGTTCAAGTTTTTGTACTGCCATAATTTCCACTTCCCAGACCTTAGGTCCATCAACATTTCAAAATCTTGAAAGGAGTATGGTATAGGACTGACCGTTTTGTCGTCTTGGTGTTTAAACAGTTTGGAATAATCCAAAAATTATGAACATAAAATTTGATCTGTACCTCTCAACCATTTTGAAATATTAGCGAAGATTTGTTCCTTAAACGTACCTCAATTTTACCAATTAAAAGCCGACTTTTATAACTTCCTTCCGTCACGTTCCGATATGAAATGTCTTATAATGCCAAAATTTAATGCAGTAATGCGCAATTTGTGCATGTACTGATATTTTGGATCTACCGAAAGTACATTTTGAAGAGCAGTTTTCATCACTGCACTGAAATAATGGCAAAAGGAAAACCTTGCCTTTGCTGTCCAATATTTCGTAAAAGGTTACTGGTATGCATAAAAAGCTCAAATTTTGTCGGAAAAAATTTTAGATTTGTCATGAAGCGATCAACAAAAGTGAAAAACTCGGCTAAAAGGCTTTATTAAAGTATCACAACTGGCTCTTTAATGTGATTATATCTTATTACCAGAGGTGGAGTTGAGGACACAAGGCTCGAGGCCAAGGCCAAGGACACGAAAAAAAATCCAAGGCCAAGGACAGCCTTTCCGAGGACAGACCCTCTCGAGGCCAAGGACAGGCATGCTCGAGGCCAAGGACCAAAAACACAGCCGCAAGTGTTTTCCCCCAAAAAAAGGTCTTCAAAAAAGTTTTTTAGTCGATCTCCAAATCATAGGCGCACCCAGAATTTTTGATTGGGGGAGGCCTAAACCACAAATCACATGCAATGACGTCATCAAAAAATTTCCAAACAGGAAGTTTTTGTGGGACAAAGATACCTTAAGGGTGGAAAATTTGAAATCGTGGCCTGTTGGCACGTAACCAGGATTTTGCTAAGAGAGAGGGATTAAAATAATACTTGAAAAGCGCAAACATCTAACTTTGTGACGTATTGAGAAAGCTAGTGCAACTCAAAGATATCGCAGACGGGGGCCCCCATCCGCCGGAGGCTTTGGGGTCTGGAGACGAAGTCCCCAGCCATTGGGCGATGTTTTTGTAATCTTTTGGAAAAAAACTGTTTTAATGCCATTAAATCACATTTTGCAAGTGTTCAGAGCCATTTGAAAGCACTAGTTTTTTGACATTTGAAAGCTAATTGAAAAAATTAAATTGTTTGACCCTCCTTTCTGTCAAATATAGGTGAAGAACAAAAAAAGTCTTACGATTTCAGCGTAGGACCCCAAGCTGGTACTGCGCCATATTATAGTAGATCCGGCCCTGATTAATGCATTACGTTCATAAAAAGGCTAGATGTGGACCTGAGATAGCAACTTTTAGAACGAAAACTCTCCACTTCTACCGGGTTGTACGTTTAAATTGGCTGGCAAAAATTGAATTGCGGGGGTCCTGGGCCCCTGGTCTTCAATATTGTTGTTAGGTACTGTTGTAAGCGAAAAATGCTAAAAAGAAACTGAAAAAACAAAAGGCTTTTTTGTCACATTTTTGTCATAGGTGAAATTTCAATCGGGGGAGGGGAACCCGGACCCCTACGCTACGCCTATGCTCCAAGTGAGAAAAACAAAAAAGGTGTTCGCAAATTTTCCGCTAGGTTTCTGGAGTTTTCTAACGAAATTTCAAGTGTTCAAAAAATAGTGCTGTCCTCGAGCCGAGGGCAGGCCAATTTTCGAGGACTTGAGGCCTCGAGGCCAAGGACTTGACCTTCGAGGCCAAGGCCATGGACTTCAAAATGTGTCCTCGAGGACTCCACCTCTACTTATTACCAAATTTTTTCGACGAGGAGAGATCGAAGAGATTTTTTGGTCTTTGAGGCAAGCTGCACAGCATTAGCCCACATGTCTACAACAGACGTTGAACGTCAAGCAGGGAAGCTGTGACTACCAATTTGGTTACTCTTTGGTTTGACCCGACCGGGAATCAAAACTAAGTCTACTCTTTCAGTAGCAGACGCTCTATCCACACGACCATTGATTGAAAGTATATTATTCTTCCACAGTAAATAAGTTATGGTAACTACAAAACTTTCAAACATAAATTCAGTTTGTTTGTTTCTTCTACATAAATTCGGTTTGTTTGTTTGTTTTTCCCTTAAACAATCAACTATCCATATACCGGTAGACAGGTAAGTGGCAGCTTCGATCGAAGTCCGCAACGCCCTGTTGCTATCTATGTCAAAAGTAACTTGATGACTTACGATGCATTCAAAAACTAACAAAAGTTCCAGTTAAAGGCAAATAAGTCGGTTAGTTACTGGAAACTGGTCACATTTTTTATCTTTTTTTTTCAGTTTGGCTGCCTGATACCGAAAGCTATGAATTCCTGAATGTGTTTATTCCACGTGTCCTACTCCTCGGAGGAGCTGGCCTAGTAGCCCTTGGATTGGTTATAGGAGCAATCGGATGGTGCATGGCAGTATCATGTCCCGTTCAGACAGAAGGAGTACTGGACATCTTGGGAGGTAATTTGGTTACTTTTATAAACTGAATTCTTAACCATCTACGCATCGACATTGACACTGACAACGTAATTCAGCTGGTCCTCTAAAAGAAAGGTTTACAACGACTCTGCAAGCTGGTGAAGCAAAAATAAGAATCATAAGCAAGAACAACTACGACGCCGAAATTTTTTGCGATATCGGTAAGCACCACTGTAAATATAACAAAAGATAACATTAACAAAGTGAACCTGAAACCGCATTATGGCCTTCGTAAGAGTTGAAATGTCGTAAGTTTCTATTACTACAAGTTCAAAGCATTGTAAGTCCTGGGATAAGTTGCATAATAGCTATCCTGTGCAGTGGACAGCACAATCATGTTCTCAAAACTCAATTACTGCAGAGTCGTATAGTTGATTAGTTCCAAAAACAAAAAAAGTAGAAGTTTCGACGCGGGTTTTTGGCAAGACAATAACTAGAAACATTTAACGTGAAATTGCAACTTTCTGACTTTCAGATTACGACTTGAACTTGAGAATTACTGAAAAAACGAAAAACAATTCAAGTTTCACAAACTCAAAATTTTTGGCGGCTTCACCTTTGGTACAAAATAGTTTAACTTTAAAGCCACCATAGAAACTGCCCTTTCACAAAACTGATTCGATAAAATAATTATCACAAAGAGAATGACCATCAATTACGCGAATTAAGTAATTAGGTAAATAAATGTATACAAAAAACAACACTACCATCAGCAATAGTTATAACTAGTCCAAACAATGCTAATCAATAATCATGGACTACAGCTGTCTTTTCATGTGATGAATTTGGCAAATTTAGCAAGTTTGGGCTTACCGGAAATAGGTTCAGAGCAATTACACAAAAGGCACCACATTTTTATTTCCTTAAAGAATATCTTTCATTCAAAAAATTCTCAACAGCGTTTAGCGAGCTGAGCCAAATTTCCATCATTAATTCAAAAATTTTGAAAGACTATGATATAATTTCAGGCGTTACGGCTAAAATGAGACCAAAATGTAAACATGGACAACTTAACATAGAAAAGTTTGAAAATTATGTTAACAATGGACAAGCTTTTTTTTAAACAGAAATCAATATTACACGATATTCTCTTGTACAATTTAATTCTGACAATTTTTAAATCAAGTAAACTAGCATTTTTAACGGTATTTGTATTAACAATTAGTTAGCTAATGGTTCGAGTTGCTGATGAGTTAAAAAAACAAATAGCCTTGCTGCCGAGACTTGAAGAGTAAAGCTAGGGTAGCCATACGACCCGTTTTTGAGATCTCGTTCCGGTGTCCCACCCGGTTGACCATTTTGTCTCGGAATTCTCGATCGTCCCGGAATTTTTGATATTTCTTGGTAGGACTTTCTGAGGCGAAGGCTCTTTTTATGATACTGATCTCAAATCTGCAAAAAAGTGCGGACTCCCTGAGGTGAAGACCTTTTTTAACCCTGTCCCGACTTTCTACTTCAAAAACTATGGCAATTGAAAGAAAGGCTATGGTTCGTTTTCTCTATCATTGATGGTTCTGGAGGTGCGTAGGTTATAACTTTTATTGTTACCGTAAAATTCTGATGCGTTGGTGACAACTTGGTCATCTTATCGTCAGTGGCGGATTTAGGGGGGGGATGCATCCCCCCACCAGCCTAAAAGTAACGATTTTGGCCGAAAAATCAGCCTCTGTTTCGAATAATTCGGCTCCATTTTGGGATGCATCCCCCCCCACCGATCTAAACGTAACGAATCCGGCGAAAAATCAGTCTCAATTTTGGTGAAGACCTTTTTTTTTTTTTTTTTTTTTTTTTTTGGAGATCACCTGAATTTGGGCGAAAAAAACGTTTGAATTTCCGATTTCGGCCGAAAAATCACTCTCAATTTTGGTGAAGACATCCGAATTTTTGAGATTTTGTGCTTCAAATCCCCCTCCCACCAAAATTTTCTGGATCCGCCACTGCTTATCGTTTTACGTAACTTGATTCCAAAGTTTCGCATTATTTTGGATTTTTTTCCGACGATTTCACCAAGAAATTTTTTTCGTCTTATGAATTCATTTCGCTTGTCTTTGTATTCGTTGTTGTTATATATCTTGGGGAAAAATCCAAACTAATGCAAGCCTTCGGAAATCAAAACCACGCAGCACTAGTGAAGTTCGAATTTGTAAACCGCAATCGGTCGTAACTTAAGAGTGCCGCTATTGCAGTGGAAAAATGTGCTTGCCTTATAGTAACCACCTTGCTAGAATTGGTGCTTTTTATCATTTTAAGTGAGATAAAACCATCTCGAAACAAAAGTGATCTGCTCGACTTATTCTCGTTTTCTGTCATTGGCAGGATTAGCGATGCTGCTTGGCTGCACAATTTTCACTGCTCGAAATTTTGATGGTTCGAATCTAGCCACTCTAATTGAAGAAATTACCCAAATACTTTTCCTATTCGACGATGGGCAGCATTTTCACTTTTCCTTTTACTTTGGATGGGTATCTGGTCTCATGTTCATTATTGCTGGAGTGTGTAGTGTTATTGCTGGAAAAAAACGTTACTAACTGTTTGTTCAACAAATAACTCCTTACTGAGAAAATCTGACTATTCTACACAGTGATAATAATTCAAAATGATATCACTACTTCTGGGATCGCTTTAACAATATGCCTAGCTTGAAATAATGGCGTTACGACAGATTTTATTCTAACATTGATGTGCAATACAGTATATTTAATTTTCGTTAACTTTCATAGTCATTAAATAGGAAATTGCAAACTGCTAGCAACGCTCATAATTTTTACTGTTAGCAGTCTGCAGACTGAGTCTTAGAGAAACCTCGAACAAGCTTTAGTTGCTTTTGTTAAATTTGAATCAAGCTTTGTATTTTTTACATTTTTGTTGTTACTTGTTTTGTGTTACAATGCAGTGTTATGTGTATCGTTTATAAATTGTCTGTAAATCGTACATTTTCAGCGCTAATGGCAAATGAAATAAAATCAAAAAATAAAAGGTTTTGATGTGGCAACCTTTAAGAGCAGTCAGTAACTTTTGAACTGCAATTTTCAACTGCAAAAACATTCAAACGTCAATCCGTAAATACATTAAGCAGTAACTGCCACTAGAAAACGCTTTTGTCAAACAAATTCCAGTTTTTAGCCAATACCTAAATGGTTAAGCTTGATTAGTGCATGATGCAGTCTTTTTAACTGGCAAAAAGCCTGTTTTTCAAGACTGATTAATTGCAGTCTCTAAGTGCCTAACTTTGTGTGACGTAAATGACCATTAAATTTGGGTAATTATGTCCATCTTTGACTGTACGAAAAACTGACATACCTACTAAAAATTTTAGTTCATGCCATTCTTTTTGGTTACAAAACAACTCAAATAAACATATGTCTGTCGTCACATACATCAACATCGTCCCGAAAATAAGCAATTGAAAAATGCTTTAACTGTATATCGCTAAGTTTCTCTGGTCAAAAGACAGCGAACGGCTTCGAGTCAAGCTGCCACCTGCCCATTGTTTGCGACACTCGGTAGAGAATTCACACTGTCCATTATGGTTTTAAATTTCAAAAAAATGACTAAAATGCAAAAAAAATACAACATAAACTCAAACCTAAAATCATGGTACACAAAGTAAGTTTACATGTCTAATCAATTACACTTTAGTGGTACTGTAAAAAACGTAAGCCACAAATTATTGCAACGAAGAACACTCGCGTCGCGTGTTCCTTCGTTTTTGCTCGGCTTTTTCTAACTAATGAGTGCGATGTTTCACACTTTTGCTTTTAACTCCAGAAAGAACAGTTTGGTCAAGCTACATGAAATTTTGACAGCAGTTTTAGATTATTAATTGGCATGTTTGTACCAAATTTCGAAGCAATTGGTAACGTGACTTCGGTTTTAGGACCCAAAAACCGCCCCGCTAGTTTGCAGTAAAAAGCGGTCTCATTCAAAAACGGCTCAAGTACGGCAAAAAATATTTCACACAGTTACATGCGTTAAGATAGCCTTTCATCCCAAGCAACCCACTTTTGGCCGCGATGAAGCTTTTTTTCTTTCTAAATCTTGTACGCACTTCTCCTAAACCACACAACACCAAAATCTAATTTTTGTGCAAAGTTGTTGAGCTGCAAACGCAATTTTTTCTCCCGAAATTTTTTAGGGTGACTCCCCAGAAACCCCCCAAAAATCAATTTTTTTTTACGGTTTAAGCTAGGGCGCTGTTTTTTTTGATATCAGGAGATATTTTACAGACTAATATTTTGACATAGTTTGGGGGTACCACCCCCCTCCGGAAACCCCCCCAAATAGATCCCCAAAAAATCAATTTTTGGTACGGCTTAAGCTAGGGTGCCAGTGTTTTTTGATATCAACAGATACTTAACAGACAAATATTTTGACATAGCTTGAAGATGCCAACCCCCCCCCCCCCCGGAGACCCCCCAAAAATCAATTTTTTGAACGGCTTTATTTTGGGTGCCAGTGTTGTTTGATATCTGTAGATATTTAGGGAACAAATATTTTGACATAGTTTGGGGATACCCCCAAAAAATCAATTTTTTGAACGGCTTAATTATGGGTGCCAGTGTTGTTTGATATCTGTAGATATTTAGGGAACAAATATTTTGACATAGTTTGGGGATACCCCCCAAAAAATCAATTTTTTGAACGGCTTAACTTCGGGTGCCAGTGTTGTTTGATGTCAGTTGATATTTAACAGACAAATATTTTGTTTTAGTTTTGGGGGTACCACCTCCCCAGAGACTCCCAAAAACCAATTTCTGGAACGGCTTAATTTTGGGTGCCATTTTTTTTTTATATCAACAGATACTTAACAGACAACTATTTTGACATAGTTCGGGGATGACTCTTCCCAGAGACCCCCAAAAATCAATTTTTTTAACGGCTTAACTTTGGGTGCCAGTGTTTTTAGATGACGGTAGATATTTTACAGACAAATATTTTCACATAGTTAGGAGGTACCTTCCAACCCCACGGACCTACCATATCGACCCCTTAAAAATCAATTTTTTGAACGACTTAACCTTGGGTGCCAGTTTTCTTGATATCAGTAGATATTTACGATTAACATAGTTTGTAGGTACCACCCCCCGGAGACCAGGGCATGGTATGGAAGACCATTCTTCCATATTGGCAATTTTCTTCCATTCCATACTAAAAATCTTCCATTCCATACCAAAATTTTCTTCCATTCCATACTAAAGAACTTTTAGACTGGAAGCAATGCAACGTATATTTTGCTGCTTTGCAATGTTGTAAGCAACCGCTCGTGAAGGTGCGTCAACAATAGTAAGATGCAACAACCGGTATCTGGCATGCATATTGCACATTGTTTAATGCATAGGCGCAGCCAGGATTTTGAATTGAGGGGGAGGGCTAAACCGTACATCGCATGCAATGACGTCATCAGAAATTTTCGAAGAGACTTTTTGTGGGATAAAGAATGAAAGATCAAAAGCTGGGGGTCTGATTTAGCACGTAAGTAGGATTTGCTAAAGGGAAAGGAATAAAACCGCAAGTTAAAAAGTTTTACTAACATATCAAAATTGGGAGACGTGGTGAGCAAATTAGTGCAACTCAAACGTGTCACAGACCAGTTTTAGGAATTTAAGTACGACCAGAAGCCCAGGCACCCTCGATTCAACTTCAATAATTTGTTCAATAAGCATTTGCCCTAGCTAAGTTTTTTTTTAAAAGCATTTTGTCGCGTGAAAACCATCGAGATGGAGGTGAATTGTTATTTAAAGTTGGTAGGTGGTGAAGGTGGAATTCAAAGTTATTTCAAGTTAGTACATTACTGTAGATGCAATAAATGGTTACTAATCATGTTATTGCAACATAAAAGTTAGCTGCGGGCCTAAAACATATAATTGCATAAAAAAGTTAGATGAGGGCCTTCGATTGCACCTGTTAGAACAAAAACACTAAATTTCTCCCGTCTTGGACATTTAAATTAGTCGGCAAAAATTTAAATTAAAAGGGCCCGGGCCCCCTGGTTGTCAATATTAAGTTATTGCTAATTGCGGTTCTACGCATGTACTGTTGCGCCCAAAACATGCTTTAAAAAAATGAATAAGTAGGCTTTGTGTCATCTTTTTTATCATTGGTAGCATTTCAATTGGGATTGAGGCAGAGGACCTGGGCCACATGGTAACGTTTATGGTTTAATGATTATCGTACAAGTTTGCTCTCATATCAACTATAAAATTTGTCATAACCAAACTGCTAAAGAACATTTACCGCAATCGAAATACCAAGCTTTAAGACCAAAAATAATTATCGTACGCGGAAAAACCAAAATATAAATAAAATTTAGCTGAAACGGATATGAAATAGCAAATACGAGTTTTCGTGACGATGTAAGAAAACAAAAATTTAGGACTTGGGAAATTGTCAATCTCAAAAGAAACAAACATGTCAAACCTGTCAAGGTCGTCAACTATAACATTAATGCTGCAAATTGCAATGTACTTACAATAATGAATACACACACTGTTTGCGCAAAATGAACAACCAAAGTACCGCGATTTGTCGACAAATAACACGCGTAGATATTGAAGTTGAATACTAACATGACAGTATTACTTATCACCACCCAACATCGGAATGTATTTTTCTGTAAATACAATGCACAAAATCTAGTATGGAATTGGTATGGAAGATTGTCTTCCATTCCATTTTTGAAATCTTCATTCCATTCAGGCATCTTCCATATTCCATACCGAAATTTCCGTTCCATACCATGCTTTGCCGGAGACCCCAAATGGTACCCCCTAAAATCAATTTTTTGAAAGGCTCCAGCTAGGACGTTAGTTTTTTGATATTATAGTTGTTTGAGAGACAAATTTTTCGACATATTTCCAACGGCTTAGACTTGGATAGGATGTTTTTTTTTGATATGATCAGTCACCATGCTGTCAATTAAATATCTATTGACAATGTTTGAAATTCCAAACCCTCCTTTCCCAGAATATATTTCTTATTAATTTTTTAACGGGAAAGCGAAAGTTTTTTGGGGAGGAATCTCATTGTTCAACATGCGTCGGTCGTTAACCGAGATTGCGTCTCAGCAAGCTCCAATCTAGTTTAGTAGGAGATTGGAATAGGTTGTGAAAAACAAGAACTTAAAAACTTTATCTATCACTATTTTCAGAAAAAACAAAAACAGCTTTTACAATCGAACTGTTTATGCTACCATTAATAAGCACCAGTAGCAACACATTATAGCAAATAATGAGTACTAGATTATAACAATTAGTAAAGTTGAACTTTTCGACTGCATTACGTACTATATTTTAACATATATCGTACATTTTGGAGTTTTCGTGTAGCAAAGGAGCAAAGTTAATGAAAATCGCGCCTCAAAATGTACATTATTCCAAGTTTTAAAAATGTAATTTTCTTACCATTACCAACACACATTCTGTACTTAGTATTATACTGGATGCCCCACAATGCAATGTTCAATGACGCTTTGTTACACTTCAGACCCATTTCTCTTAATATTGTTACTTGCTACTGAAGTGACATCTATTAATGCTTGACATATCGTCGTGACTAGTTTACGTGACAGCATTATAAATAAAGCAGCATCATGTTGGAGTATACGTGAAATGTATACTCATGTGACAATTCAAACATATCAGGAACAAAATAGCAAACGCGAATCAGTGTTGAAATCAAAGAAACCTAGGACTGTTGCATGATAAAGCCAAACCACTACATGATAAACCCAAACTACTCTCATTGGCTCTCTATCAGGGCTGCAGAGTTGAAACAAAATCAGTTCGACTCTGACTCTCGGGCTCTATTTCCGTTCGACTCCCGACTCTTTATAATGTTAAAATGTTGACTTTGACTCCCATAAAGTTGAACCAAGTTTTTTTTGGATTGGGCTAAACTGATTTCTGCAAAGCATTTTTCTCGCTTGAACAGGGCACACTGTGTTTGTTTACCACTCCAACGCATAGCACCTTTTCAGGTTAGCTCTGTTTGCAGTGTAAGACTGGGCCATTTCGACAGGTAAGACAGTTCAGTCTCCTAGGGAAATACAGTAAGCTTTTTGGTGTCTTTTACAGTGACAACAAAGGATTACGTAAACACAGCAATTACCTTAACAAAGGGCGTAGCTTACATTTTAATCAGATTTTTATGCAACGCTGGGAGTCGGGAGTCGAGCATATATTTAGCGACTCCGACTCCCCGCAAAAACCTTCCACTCCCTCGACTTCCGACTCTGCAACACCGCTCTCTATGCTGTAGCACGGGCTTGATCGAGGAAGCACATTTTTTGCATTGTGAGTGATACAAAAACGGATAAGATTGCGCTAAGTTGTTAAAATATGCAAGATTAGTACAAATCGCTCTATTACTGAAATTTGTTGTTTCCACTATTGAGCGTTCTGGATTTGATCCAGATAACTTTGTGTTTTTTTTGTATTTTATACCCAAATTTTAATTGTTTACAGTGCGGGCATTTTTTTTTTTTTTGTAGATATTATTTAATAAAAATTGTATTTATTTACGAAGACCTCCGTTTAAGACAGCCTGCAAGTAGTGAGCTTGCATTGAGTATGCTTTGCCAGTTTGTCACAATCTGCTGCATTATGATCCCGAATCTCGAAGACTAGTTATTTAGAGGAGGATCCATCGACTAACTTTTAAGGGTTCAAATCTAAATCTAGTTTTCCATCATACTCGCTGTGTTACAACAAAGCGTGTAACGAGTTTGCGGGGCCTATCTTCACGACATTGCGCCCGGGCAACACAGATCCTTTTGAAGAAATGCTGCAGCGGTGGCGAGCCGTTGGCAACACTATGCTCAATTTGACCGACCCAAGATTTGAACCTCAGACCTCCCGATCCATTGACGAACCCGTTACCGCTCAACCAACTGGCTGGTAACTTGAAGAGTTACAAAACTAACTTTAAAATGTCACTGCAATTGCTGTTAGTTGAAGAGTGAAAAAAGTATCGAGCTGATTCAAAGTCGGGCTCAGTCCAAAAATACGGGATGAAACACCAGTATTATCATATCGAATGAACGACTGCCACCTTGCGAAAAATTACAAAAAAGGCACCAACCACAAGCACGAAATAATAAGCAACGAAATTAAAACAAAACTTAATGTCCAATTGTCCATCACCAATATAGAGGTTGCTTAAATGACTGAGAGCTCCCAAGCACATCGCAGCTCAAGCCGCAATTGCCAAAAGCGTTCTTACCAGGCCACCACATAGAATATATCATCTCAATGAACACGAAACTGCAGCCCTAAAAGCACGGCAAGGTGTATGCTCATTGCTCATGCTGTCGACGGCAAGGTGCATGGCTGCACGCTCCTATAGATAAGGGACGTCTTGCATGAACAGAAATAAAAAAAAAATGACCAAAGAAATAATAGAAGCGAAAAGCTTTTACGTAATTTAGCTAAAAGCAAACGCTTCGCAGCTCGCACAAACCCTCCCTTTCCATCCCAGAATCAATTGATACCACACACATATTAACTGTCTGGAATCTTTGCCAAATATAGTATTTCCAGGTCAAAAAACTTCAATTTTTGAAAATTCTTACTGAAAACTTCAAATACGATAGCCTCTTTCTTAAAAAAGCAACGTCGTACATAGTTGCACCATCATATTTTTCAGAGCAGAGCGAAAGAAATCAACAAGAAAAAGCTTCCTCTTTGGAAAACCTTGTCAATAATAATACTGCACAACTAAACAAGCTTAAGTTCAACTCAGTTGTCGAGTATCGGGTTGATATCCACCAGTTTGATTCTTGATTGGTTCACGAGTCGCTGTGTCCTCGGAAAAGCACTTTGCGCACGCTTACTTATCAATCAAGCCTGGAAGACGTCTACCAGTCGTGGTGGCCAATTTCAAAAAGTTAACACATAGAAATAAAGAAAGAGTATTCTGGGTTGTGTGGTTGGTTTATGCATGCAAATACACGAAGCTTATCTTGTGTGCAGTTAGTACATAGAGTTTCTTCATCTCGACTGGGTAAACCATCGTTCAACTTGAATCTTACTCATTTTCAAAATACCCTTAAGGAAAAATGCCAACACAAGTCCGACAAAAAAATAACACATTAACCCATACTCTTAATACACCAGAATTAATATAAATGCCGTGCGGCAAAACGACATAAAACGTGATTAATCATTTTGCGTGCTTCTGGCCTAAAGGCTACCAGCACGGAAACCTAGGGAAGAACCACCAGAACAGCTTGCTTTGCTTGCCTCGCATTGCTTGTTTTAAGTCGTCGCCGTTCTGGTGGCTCTTCTATAGGCTTTCGCGCGGGTAGCCTTTAGGCCAGAAGCACGCAAAACGATGAAAAATTAAACCTCTGGCCTGCAAACGTCAAAAACATCATAATTGACTTATTATTAAAATAAAACGTGATTTTACGACTACTTGCATCGTTGCAAGGACATTGCAAAGCGTAATTCGAAACGCTATTCAGAGTATGTCTTTGGATTACAAAGAGAGTAAGTTATTTTGAAAAACCAACTGTTTGGCCACTCAGTAAACAATTTCAATGTTCAATAGTTCGATGACTTGATCTACAAGCTCACACCTTTTAAGTACAAAAGTCATTTTACGTTCTCATGCTATCATTACTCGTAATCACTCTATCCACTTTATCCTGTGGACTAAGCAGGTACAGAGATGGAACTGGTCAGGATTTTCTTGACCCGACCGGTAAATCTCAAATCTACACGACCGTCCGGTCAACCGGTTTCTGACTGGCCCGGTCGTCCGGTTTTTTTACAAAAAGCTTTTGTTCACTGTTCAATGCATCTAATGAAAAATTTCAAAAGGGGGCGCATTGGTGAGGTGTTAAAATTTGTGACTCCGGACGGGGGCCTCAGAAAACAACGCAAAAAAACTTTTGCGTTTTTTGCAAAAATAACAATTTTAAGACCATTTTAGATTATGTTTAGGTTTGAAAGACCTGTTTTAAGCAGCGCAAAACGTGCACAAAAGAAGCACAAAAGAACTGGAGGGCACAAGCTAAATTATTAGACCTTCTTTCTCATGATATAACGCGTAAGGCCAAGAAAAAAAGTTTTTTTTAGCTATTGGTGACTGATTATTTGCAATTTGCTGAGCAGCAAACACTAAACTGTTATGACATTGGCTAGACAATATTCGAAATATAATGTACCCCAGCAGTTTCTAGAAATGCTGCTACTTCTGAACAAGCCATGGCACTGGCGTAGCCAGGATTTTGGATTGGGGAGGGCCCCAAACCAGAAATCACATAGATGAAGACCAAAAAAACAAAGAGTATTCACAGTTCGATGTAGGAGTTGTGAATTGGGGGAGCCCGAAATTTAGTAGGAGACTATTTTTGGATTGGGGGGGGGGCAAACTTCAAGTTACAGAGTGGGGACAGAACTTAAAAAACAATTAAAATAAAGGTCATCACGGGCTGGAAAGTCAAATTTCTCCAAAACTTAGGTAAAAACGAAAAAAAAAAGGTCTTCGCTGCTTGAGAAGCCATATTTGTCCCGAAAATTAGGTGAAGACCTAAAAAAAAAAGGTCTTCACGGTCTGCGGTCAAGCCACACACCAAGCTTAGAACGGGAACTGAAAACCACTAGCCATTTTGGCAACAAATTTTTCATTGGGTGCTAGGCAATTGGATGGGCCGGGCCCCCCAGGCTACGCCTATGAGCCATGGCTAGTTAGACATAAAAAATAAAACCTATGTCTTTCTTGCCCAGTGTAGAGTGTGGTAAACTTAAAGGCGGTGAATCATCCAGCCAATTCCGGTAGTTTACAATAGCTAAAATTGAACTATAATTCTTGATAATTTTTGCTTTGATTTTGGGGCTGCGTTTGCAAAGATATTCAACAAATACAAAAAAGATGTCCCCCCGAAAAAAGTTTTTGGCAACTCTGAGTTTTGATCTTCCCGCCAAAACCACAGTTCTCTAAACTATTAGGCCTACTGTAATCTTACTAAACTATTAGGCCTAAATGTTTGGAGATAGTTAGGCCTAAACTAATAAACTATCTCTAAACTATTAGGCCTACCACAGTTCTCTAAACCATTAGGCCTACTGTGGTTTTGGCGGGAAGATCAAAACTCAGCGTTTCCAAAAACTTTTTTCGAGGGGACATCTTTTTGTATTTGTTGAATATCTTTGCAACCGCAGTCCCAAAATTAAAACAAAAACTATCAAAAATTATAGTTCAATTTTAGCTATTGTAAACCACTGGAATTGGCTGGATGATTCACCGCCTTTAAGTTGAAAACGCTTTTCAAAGCAGCTAAGCAGCAAGATTTTAGCATGTGCTAAAAAATCTGAAATCTGTGCCACTTCTACAATCAAGCTGATTAAAATGAAGCTAAAATCCCAGGTAGTGTAAGCCTCTTCCACATGCATGCTGTATTATAATCTGATCACGCAATTTAACGTATATTTTGCACTTTTTTGCTTTGTACCGTGGCCCAAAGGGGGGGGGCATGAAACCATTCAACAAGTGTTTTCAAAAGGCGTGGCTTGTTAATACTGTTATTTTTTTATACAAACTTTTATTTATAGCAAAATATATATGTATATTTCGGTGGTGCTTAGATGTCTTTTAGTTGCAAGAAAGAAGAATTTGACCGGTGTTTCAACCGGCTTGACCGGCCGGTCGAAGAATCTCCACCCGACCGGTTTCCATCTCTGGGCAGGAATTTTACACAGGGAAAAGTATGCGTGTATGTTTTACCGTGTTTCCCCGATAATAAGACCTAGCGTGATTTTTGAGGATGATTTTAATGTAAGCCCTACCTTAAAATAAGCCCTAGTTGAGAGCGGCAGAAAGACGAAAGAGTCAAACATTCTTTTTTTATATTTATTCAAACTGCTTCAATGCGGTGTATGCCATCCTTAATGAGTTTCTGAATAAAAAACATGTTAATGGCAAGTAAATGTAGATCTTTTTTCGTAATTTCTGTTTATTTAAAATTTCGTAATTTTTACTTTGTAACTTCATTTTTTGATATATCAAAATAATAAATCCCCCGAAAATAAGCCCTAGTGCCATATTTTGGAGTAAAAATTAATATAAGCCCTGTCTTATTTTCGGGGAAACACGGTAGTATCACCAATAAACTATACGTCTCAAGAGGGGCGTATCAAAATGACCATTCTAAGGCCGTAAATCATTCAGCAAGGATTATGTGCAAAAAATGAAGAAACGCCTTAACGAAATTTCAACTTTCTATGACCTTTTGTTTCCGGTTAAAATATAACTTTTTACCATTCTATTTAAAATAAGCTAACTACACGTATACCGAAAGCACATGCTGATTGCAATGCGTAGCAAAGCTTCTGCAATGAGCAGTGCACCAAAAAAATAATCAGAAAAGCGAGAGCCTAATTTGCAAAAAATCATTTTCACTTGGCAACACTGTATAAAGATGCTTTTTTTAATGAAATCAAAGCCACTTTAATTTCCATGAATGAAGCATATCGGAAACGATATACGTCGTAATAGCCTAAACTCGATGAAGTTATGTTTTAGAATTAGATGTTACTTTATCTTTAAGTCGTGATTCTAGCTTGATGCTTCACCTTCCTTATACACGCTACAAACTCGTAAAACTGAAATAGTCAAATTTCCTCACATTGCAGAAATAAAAGTTGCAAAATCATTAATATATTTATTAAAATAATACTGAAATTGTGCACAAGACAATAAATTTTAAAAAGTCTTTAACTGGGAAAAAGAAAAGTTTAAATAAAATTCTTAGAAGACTCATGCTATTTTTAGGTGTCACGCAAAGTATTTACGCATTTGTTTTAAGCTAGTTAATGCTAATCGACTCTCAATTATATTACGTTAGATATTTAGACAAAACTAAATAGAAACAGCATTACTGCAGCTGAAAACAAATGTAGACAGAGCAATATCGGCAAATTACAGCAAGCCTAGAAAGATAAATCATCTAAAAATGTAAAATATAATCAAGCTTACAACCATATCTAATTCGTCATTTGAGATATGCAAACCTTAATCTTGAAGCTAATGTTTGTGAGTTTCGCTGAACTTTTCTGGAACGACCTTGGCTAGTTGGCTTGTTTCTGCAGAAATTTTGACCCAAAAATTTGAGAAAGCCAAAAAATTTGTTGAAATAGTATACTTTCTGTTTGGAATTCAGCCACAAGAATCGCTAGAAGTGTTTAGACGAGGCAAATTTCACTCAAAAAGCATGTAAACCTATTTAAAAATCATAAACCCAGGTACAGATACTAACTTAACACTACTTTTAACGACGTAGTTTAATTGGAAATAGAATGATATTTTCCATGCTGTATGATGCAGTCTTGAGTTTACACTTATTTTTTTATAAAAACCAGTAAAATTTTGGGCGAGGCTGACTGTTCTCAATTGTCACGAATTTTCAACTTCATTTGTTCATACATTTTATTAGTGACACCAGTTTATTCTTGCCTGATAAGAAGTTGTGTGGGTAGTTTTTCGATTGTCAAACTTGCAGGAACAAAACAGTAAAGTCCACTAGGTCATGATCGCAAAAATCTGGCATTTCGCTACGATGCGACACTGTATGTAACAGAAATTAATTTTTCAATTTAACCAAAGTTCTTATTTCGTTCATGCTAAGGCTGGAATTGTTCTTAAATTTTAAACAAAAATGAGCCTCATGTTCCTATAAAAAAAGTATAACACAACCTTCAGCTCAAAGATAGCAACGTAAAATAAGCGACCGTTGGGTGTTTTAGGACATGAAGAGGAACAAGGGTATTTAGAAATTAGTTTTTTCGACTATTTGGAGTAAGCGCTAGATTTGACTAAATGCCCTAGATAGATATCAGAATCGTAAAAAGCCACAAAACTTTGCTAAGCGTCGCCTGCTCTCACAGATACATTGGAGGCGGAACTGGGCGAGGGGGAGCGGGCGGACCCAGGCCACTACTTTTTTTAGGAGGGTCCTGGGGGGCCTAATTTAAGCGTTTATTTCCAGAACGATAATTTTGAATAAACAAATTGGTAAGTTAATTTAATAGGTGACGAAACTAAAAGAAAGGGCAAACTGACGCTTTTTAACTGAGTGGGGGGGGGTAGTGGGCCTATTACAGTGTGAATGATATTTATGTGCGCAGTGCCACTCTATTAAATCGAAACGCATTGTTTCCATAATCAGTATCCTTGAGAGGCTTTATCAAATTGCAATAGCTGGTGCTAAAACAATAAAAGTTTATAGCTACACGCAGAAAGTTTATTGCTACACGTTAAGCTAATAGCTACACGCAGTTAAAATAGTTATTTTGTTCCAAAAAGTTACAAAATTTGATTAGCGGCTGGGGCTCTGCCTTAAGCAGAGCTTAAGTTGCACCAGTTCTTTCCTCAACACCAAAAATTGAGACAATTCTTGAAAAAAATTTAACTTCTGATTGAAACTCCAACTTTAAGAAAATTCTGGTTACTCGCATGGCCACACAATATGCGCTGCATGCGAAAGAAAACTGGTCAATGCGTTAGGGCCCCCTCACTTTAAATATGCTTCCACAATCGCAGCACAGTTGTACGAGACAATGATCTAGCTTAGAACTTATCTCGACAAAAGCCTGAGAGCTGGGTTGTATGAAACAGTTTTCTACAATTTGGGATGTAGCAATAAACCAAAAACTGAAATTGCCAAAAACCAATCGCGATATTGATTTTTAAGTTACCTGCATAAACTTCAAATGAAATGCAAGAATAACAGTGGTACTAAGGAAAAATTATGCAGGTACTAAAGCAATGCAGGACCTAGGTATAGCAAAACAATACGACAGTTTTGCCAAGTTTAATTGTTTAACGCATCTTAAGCTTTAGCTACTTTATTGTTTTTTTTTTTCAAGATAACAGGTTTTTAACTCTGTCAAGTGGCAGTAAGGAAAATTTTTGTAAAAAGTAAAAAAATAAATGAACCACCCCGTGAGTTACATCACTAACGTCTGTTATGATAGCCTAAACACAAAATATAACAGGGTGCTTCTTCTGTACTAGGCTGCTGTATTTCGTGGATCACAGGCTATGACAGTCATCTGGTGTAATTCATGTGGTGTTCTTTATTTTTGGACTTTTTTTTACCTTTGTTCATCTTTGTTAAAATTGAAATATAAAGTAGACCTTACGCCATAGGTGGGCAAGTTAATGCAAAACGTTAGCTTCGTTAACCACTAGTCCGTTAACAAACTTCACACCTCCGTTAACGTTAATCCGTTATTTCCAGCTTTGATTAACGGAAGTTAACAAAGTCCGTTAATTCGTTAATATTTTAGCATGTAGTTTACATTTCTTTTTATCACTGGCTTCCAGAACACGTATTGATGCTGTTGAGCTGATTGTAACGAAATATTTTTTGCTATTGTGTCTTTTTGTGTTTTGAAAGTTACATTTTACAGTCCAATCTAAATTTAAGATAAAGATAAGTTTAAATGCACTTACGAAGCTGCGATCGGAAAATCTTGGGAAGTTGCGAACAGCAATAATTGATAGATCTATGTGGCTGCAGCTTATTATTTGCCACAAAAAAGAGCTCCATTCTTCGCTTTTTTTTATAAAACTCGTGCTAATACGCAACAAGTGTTACCGGTGCAAACTGGTTTGTACCGGTACGATGAATAAATGGAACAAGATATTAACTATAAAAACTTTAACGGAAGTTAACAGAACTTAACGGAAGTTACTTTAGTCCGTTAACAGAACTTAACGGAAGTTAATTTAGTCCGTTAACATGAAAAAACTTTTTAACGGATTAACAAGTTGATGAAAAAGTTAGCTTCGTTATTAACGGATTAACGGACTTGTGCCCACCTGTGCCTTACGCAAATAAAATTTAAAGCTTGAAACAACACTAGCATGCTAACAATATGCTGAAAAGAAAAACTAAAACAGTAAACGTAGAGTCTGATAATTTTACTTGCATACAAACTGAAAACGATTTTTTTGTTAATACCGGTAATTACAGTCAAATGAATGAAGTAACTAAACACTAACGTAATAAACAGTTCAAGAAAATTCACATTGGCATATTTTCAGAACGCAATCCTTTAACAACTTTTTCAACGGCAGCAAGCAACAGCAACAACGCTAAGACAATAAAACGGTATTTCGTAATAATACCGTAAGTTTCTATCTTAAATCACATAATAAGTTACTAAAACACGTAACTGCATAACTAACTCACGATAAAAAAAAGGGTTTCAGAACCAATTTGAAAAACTAAGCCTTAATTTGTCAATTATAGAGTGCAAATTAGTTTCTCGCTCTTCTAAACCGATTGCAAGAACAGAAAGAAAAATGACGAAAAACCTACGTACAATTGCGTAGTAGAACATGAGACATCATTTTATTCTTGAATGATATTGTATCACGATTATCCACGATTCTACATGCTATACTTCAATAATAAAGTTTTATTTTCTAAAGGCTTAAATTTAGCAATTTGTTTAGTTCTGAAGAATCTTAATCAGCAGCTAACTGAAAGTATATCATAAAGGGTATAATAACACAACTGACCGCCGACCAACCCTAACCCTAATCTTGGCAGTCAGTAGACTTGATTTTTATTGTTGAAGCTTGTGTAGTATAGCTAGTTACATTAGTAACAAAAGTTTCCAGCTAATGCAGTACGTTGCGCCAATAAAATCACATACTTGAATTTGTAAAAATATCGATGCTATTTAATAAATACCACTAAAATTCAATTGAGTTTGAAAGTCTTGTATACTCACGGAATTGTCACATCTTCAATAATTGCTGATTCGTGCATAATATTTAGATCTACACTTAGCAATACTTTGTCTTGTTTACAAAAACATTTTTATCGCATACATTAGTAAGACAAAAAAGCCAATGGCAAAATTCCAGTTGGAGAAAGTAATTTCTATTATATTCTGGGTTGTTGGGACAGCGCTACTTTTAGTTTCGATTCTATCCAACTCTTGGATCACTTCAAGCCAGGTCAACTACGGCTTATTGGAATGGTGTCTAAGACATATCTGTACAGCTTATGGTAAGCTTGATGCATGCAGTTTCGTTGTAAAAACATTTTGACAGTGTGTCATATAATCGAATATTGAACCAAAACAAATTGTGACAAGCCACTATCAGTTTTTTGAGTTTTTCAATATGTTTGATAACCAAGTTAAATTTAAAATACTAAACTAAAAATGTCGATTTTTCCTCAGCTACTTAAAATGATGAAAGGTAATCATTTTGAACTCAATGAGCAATAAAAAAAGAAAAAAACTTGACGCAATTAAGTCAATTTTCTGATGACATTCCTCTACCGATTTGTCAGATTTGCCCGTGCTTCATTGGCAGAATAGAGAAGCTAGCTGCTTACTCAGCGGTCGTAAGTACAGCTAATGAGTCCCGATAAGTAGTGGCCACCTGCGTGACGGGATGCTCACTGCCCAAACTTTGACTGGTGCGGAAATTGCCGTTTTCCAGCCCAGCTGGGGTTCGGTGACCTACCATTTCCGCTGCATCGTTCCATAGGAAAAACATAAGCAGCTCCCGCCATCCAACCCGGTCCGACTCGAATTTGAATCTGAAATTGTACTATGCAAACACCTACTGGGATAGAAATAGCCTAATAATAAGTCAATTAAGATGTTTTTTTGACGTTTGCAGGCCAGAGTTTTAATATTTTAATCGTTTTGCGTGCTTCTGGCCTAAAGGCTACCAAGGCTTCCGAGCTGGTAGCCTTTAGGCCAGAAGCACGCAAAACGATTAAAAGAAATAGCCTAATCTAAATCTTCAGAGCAGCACGGTTACTTAATTAATGCAAACTTGCATCTGAAAGACCGTTGTCTTTCGTTGGATATGGACAAACTAAAAAACGTGCAATGAAAGTTCACATATTACTGACGCTTGTGAAAGAGAGATGACAGAGATAGGTTCATTTCAATTAAACTTTGGCAACTTTAGCAAAAAGATGAGCTATACTTTCAAAACGAACCTCGGACTTTTATATGGTTTAAATGTTATTATTTATTTAAATGTTACAACTGTGCTTTTTAGAACAAATCTATCCTACTGAAAATCCATTGTTTCGTCACATTATCCTTCCACGCATTCTACTGTTTTGCGGAGGTGGAATTACAGCTATAGGACTGATTTTTGCTTTGATCGAAACATGCAGTAAATCATCATGCCCAGTGATTACCGACGGAATACTGAATATAATAGGAGGTAATGATTTAACTGCATTTTGCAAAGGTTACATATTTTTGAAAACTTTTAGCAAGTATCTACGTTTAAATTCAAGCTGAGCACAAACGCTGTTCTTTCTTACCACAACTTACTTACCAAAAAAGAGAAAATGTAAGCATTTGAAAGGTATGAACAATAGAAAGCCCAAGAACAAGGGGGATCTCACTACAAGCGTAGAAGTCAAAATCCAAGCACAAACAGATCAAGTAGTATTAAACCATGTATTACAGTGCGTACAGAAGGCTACTAGGCTAGTTAGCAGTCGCTGCAAGTAAACAGCTAGATCGACAACTAGCAGCCTAGGTTAACAACTTATTCAAATGTACTTAAGACTCAGATTCAAACTCAGCGTAGTCTTAAGAGTAACAACAGTATGTACCCAGCATGGGCTACCAACACAAACATTCTAATAAATCTCACTCTCTTAGAAATGACAGACTGAAAATGAATAACACAAAGATAGCCAAAGTTTGGGCGGAAAAACAAGCAAAGCGAAGTAATATAGGAATGGATAAATACGCAATGCGGGAAGGAAGGCACGTTGAACATAACAACAAAAACCAGTTAAAAGCTAACATTATTCTCGCCTAGCTTTAATTTGCTAATCGTAAATAAATTAATACTAGCCTGTGATGGCTGACCCTGAAACTATATTTTGTTTAGGAGGCGTGGTTTGGAGTGCTTGCATTATCTTCACGATTTTCAATTTCCATGCCAGCAGTATTCGTACTTCACTGCTGAACATCAGAGACTTTCCATTTGAAGACGGACAACATTTTCATTTCTCCTTCTACTTCGGCTGGATATCAGGCCTCATGTACCTCGCCGCGGGTATATATGGAATTATAGCTGGACAGAGATCTTCCAAACGCTGCTTTTGATTTCCACAACTTTTATAATGCTTCGTAGTTTTACACAGACAATGCACTAGAATTCATTTTGGTGACACACTTCTGGTACATTTTTGAGTCATGGTTTAAGATAGATACAAAAGCCACCTTTTGCACTGATCTGCAACTTGAATGGTGGTAGAATGATCTGCAAGACTTTTTTTTGCGTTAACCAGCAACATACCATATCTTGCAATAAGCTTATTGCCAATTATCTTATCTTTACAAATTTTTACCTTCAAAAAATCTACAGCTGCAGCGTTGGTAATTCTTGTAACATAACGAGCAATCATGAGTTATATACCATGCAGCTTGATGTAGTATTTTAATTATGAACTATGTGTGTTGTTGTTGCAAATATGCACCACAATAACAATTTCTAAGAAACTGAATTTCATTTTTGGCAATTCTCGCCACCTCTCGACTGAATATATTGCACAGCTCTTCGGTTTATGGCACTGCTTTACCACAATATATTGCAAAAGATTTATCGGCTTTGACTCATTGTATTTGACCATCACGGCCGATAATTACAGTTAAATACTTCAAGATTTACTCTCTATCATTATTGATATTTTACTCGAGCCGAACTTAAGCTGGAGTTGAATCTAATTCTTATCTGGCTTTCAAAGAAGATGTACTATTTGAAAGTCTATAGTCAATTTCTAAACTGCAATCTATGTTTATTGCATTTTGATGTTTTCTACTTCAAAAAGTCTACTAATTGCAATTTGCAGTGCTGCACTTAACAAGCTCGAGAGCTTAACTTTTGATTGTTTAATTAGTTTTTGCAAAGAGCAAAAATACTTTGTACAGTTTTATTTATAATACAATTTTTTAGGCTAACCTTCGAACGTTCTCTCTTGTTGACAGCGTTTTACTATTATTGGTAAGCGAGACTACCTTTAACTTCGCACAGCTTTACATACTACACATCATCAATGACTATCATACCTCATTCCCTATCAATGAGCAGAACATGGTAAATCATGCTTGGTCAATAAAAGTGAAAAATTGCTAATATACAACGTAACTATACCTCCAAAGCTGGTACTTCGATAAATAAAGATTATTCAAAGTCAGATGAAACGACTTTAAAAGTTTGTTGGGCAATAAACGCCTACGTTCTAGACTGCAGTTAATGTCGTACTATTCTTTGTAGTGTAAGCATTATATCTATATATCCGGGACCACGACAGCAGTTTAGGGTCCACAGCAACTGACAGCAAATAAACTGACTGCTAACTAATCCAAACCCTATTGTTGGCTGTCAGTTTGCTGTTTAGTTAACTTGATTCATGTAGGTTGAGCTATACGTTATACAAGTCGTCCGGTCTTCATGCTTATCTATCACCAACAGTACAAACAGCAAGACTTTTTGTCAAAGCAGTGAATATTATACACACAAACTGTTCCTTGAGGCAGCTTATATCATTGCTGTAAGACAAGGAAATAATTTAGAAGTACAAGCTCTGCATTCGCAAGGCTTCTGTCACGCCGGATTCCACTTACACCTGCGCTGATGATGTTTACATACCACACAGATTCCATGAAGCAGTTTTGCATGCTTGAAAGTGTTCGACATTACACCTCTGTAAAAAGTGTTTTTAGTACTGGTATTGTACACTACAATGTACAGCGTTATCATACAACTGAGCTTTAACCGCCTAATTTATTGTCAACTGACCATTAGACTAATATAATATTTTTGTATTGATGTATTTGACTGCAATACTCTTCCTGCTGCAATTAACAAAAAGTTACTTAAGGCGTTTTAAAAGCTATGTTAATACGGTTTGACATGTACTGCTCTTTACAAGCTTAAACACAAATAGTACAGTGCACTATTATAAAGAGGCAAAAATTTTGCTTAATCTTGGGATTGATGTCGGAATTGAAATAACTTCTTGAGTATACTTTAAAGTTGTCGAAGTAGTGTTTTCTTTTCTGTGGTGAACATTTAAAGAATATTTAGAAGATGGATGAAGCGGCAACACCACTGAACTGACGGAGACAACAGCAAACAATCCATAAGCAATGTACATTGCCCCAGCTAGCCAGGCCATATAACAACCATATTGAAAACCACCAACAAATCGAGACAAGTCATGGGAGTACAAATAATAAAAGGTTGATATGCACATGAGAGCACCTAAAACAAAAAGTTATATTGCACCAACAACAAATAGCAGCTTCAATAAAACAGAATTGCCCAACATAAATTAAAATCAATTTTACTAACCTGCAAAAACCTCCAATAAACCCAAGAATCCCAACAAAGCCTTACACTTCCACCAATCTGGGGTAAAATGTAACTTGTAAATGGTAATGCAGAAGCAAATCATCAGAATCCAAAAGGCAATTATCATTAGCATTCGAGCAGCAAAAATTGTTTTCAAACTTTTATGAGGTAAAACTGCACCTGTGAGAAAAAAGGTATTTACAGTAACAATCAATCAAATTGATCTTGATTCATAATTCACCACAGAAGCTACAAGTTCTTCCATTTAGTTCTGTAATCTTCTTTTCAGGGGTGTTTGGTATTTACTCAACGATAGCTTTTATTATTTCTTGCTATCATAAGCACTAAAAACGCTTAAAATTTATTCCAAGCAAAAAAAGTTTAAACATTGCGATTGGCTGGAATTACTGTACTATAGCTGGGTTTATTGAATTACACTGGTCAACACGACTTTTCTTGCATGGACTTTTTCAACTGATTTTGGGTAATTTGGGGGCGCTGAATCCGAGTCTGGTGTTAGTTTTTGCCTATCACATCACGTTTTTGAGATATGATACTGTAATTTTTTTTCTGAATTGCTAAGTTTTGTCAAAAATTAAAAAAAGTTATGATGCTTTTAAGTGCTTTTTTGTGGAATAATGTTTACAATGGAAAGTACCATCTGCTTTTAAAATGACGTTTCAAAGCTATTAGTGATCTAAACCGCGTTTGTGTATTACTGACCATATCATATATAAACAGTAAATACGTAAAATATATCGAAAACACCCAATCAGAAGCATAATGCTCAGCACGGGTACGACATCAATCCGAATCTAAGTTTTTTTCGTTATGTGTCATTCTCACAAAATTAAGTAAGCAGATTTAAGCAAAACCAAGCGAAAAATACACCAAAAAGTAACAATATCACATCACAACAATCAGTACAATTGTACAAATCCAACGCATAGTTTCACGCAAACAAAGTCACGTTATGGCATCAAAAATTTTTTTTCCATAGCTAATCTTTTATGAACTGTGTAAGGAGCATCTCTCATCAAACTCCAGCAGTAATCTGCCATCATGTTACAGTTCCATCAACCTTGATAATGTTCTTCCATTACTTTGACATTCTGATGGAAATGCTCTCCTTGTTCCTCACTAACGTCGCCAAGATTTGCAGGAAATTCGCTGAGGTGGCTGTGCAAGTAGTGCACTTTAATGCTCATTCTGCACCCACGGTCTTGAAGGCTGAGGAGAAGCTCCTCATCCAACTTTATATAATTGTCAGCTTTCTTATTGCCAGGAAAGTTATGAACCACTTTAGAAAATGCTTTCCAAGCTCTAGCCTCAACGACAGTCAATGTAGCCACGAAATGTTGGTCTCTGAGCAACGTTCTGATCTGAGGCCCATTAAACATCCCTGCTTTTTTCTTCTCATAGCTAAGGCCAGAAAAAGTTGAGCAAATGTATCCAAAACAGTCTGCAGAACGATCAAATGCTTTAACAAATTGCTTCATTAGTCCAAGTTTGATGTGCAGCGGCGGCAAAATGATGTTTTTTCGATCAACCAAGGGGTAGTTGACAATATTCTTTTCTCCAGGTTTCATTGTATTCCTTGGTGGCCATTCTTTTCTCACCCAGTGCTCTTCGTTAGCTCTACTATCCCAAAAGCAGAGAAAGCAGGGATATTTGGTATGACCTCTTTGTTGCCCTAATAGGAAATTCACCATTTTTAAATCCACACATATCAACCACTGGTGTATGCAGTACTTCATCCTCTCAAGCACAACTTTGATGCTTTTGTAGTTTTCCTTCAGAGTGACAGAGTGTCTTATAGGTATAGTTCCATACTGGTTACCATTATGGAGCAGGACACACTTAAGACTTCTTTTCGAGCAATCAATAAAAAATCTCCAGTCATATGAACAATAAGCAAATAAACCCATAGCAAGAAGAAGCCCCTCAACATCTGTACAGTAAACAAGCTGGCCATCAGAGCGAAAGTACCTTCTTAATTTCTCTTCCCGGTTACGATAAAATGAAACACTTGTACCGGCTTTGAGAAGATGTTTTTCCTGCAGTCTGGAAGCCAGCACTTCAGAAGATTGCTTTGGCAAATTTAAATCTCAAACCAAATCATTCAATTCAAACTGACTATGCAAAGAGACTTGGTCAGCATTCCATGCCTCGTGTGCTATATCCTCTTCTTCATCATCATCAGAATTGAATGAAGACGTGGAAGATCTAAAATGGTCCTGATCAATGTCCGGAAGTTTGGTGAAAATAGGAACAAGTACTTCATCACTATGGGGAATCGGTTGCATAGCAGAATGTATGTTTGGATATTGCAAAAGGTGCTTGTTTTTTTGTTGTTCTATCTTTTGACATTTACGAGGCAGAAGTAGCAGTCATCCATGTGGTTGTTTGGTTCTCTCCATATCATTGGCACACCAAACTTGAGCTTCACATTTTTTCCTTGAGACCAGGATCTCAATGTTTCAACACACGTTGTACAAACTTGGTGAGGCGCCTAACTTTTGTCCCAATCACCAAGCGATACTCCGAAATAAGCAAGGTAAATTTTTTTGACAAAACTATTGATATTTTGTCCTTGAGGTGGTAAAGTAAAACAACCACAGATACAACAGAAAATATCTGAGTCATTGCAGCATTTTCTTCGCTTGGAAGTAGTAGACATGTTATGACCTTAGCCTAAAATGAAACAGAGCAAAAACTTTAAAAACACTAAACTGTAAATATTGCTGAACCTGTAACATATTAACTAACACTCCTGCTTAGAAACTCTCGCTGTTGCAGACAAACATGTTTCAGAAGGACAACTTTTCATATCCTTACTACCTTGTCGGCAAAGTGCAATTTTTGTAACTTCATGGCTAGTTTTCAAATTCAACATCATAGCAAAAAGTTAAGTTTTTTGCAACTTTCTGGCACCATAAACAATATTTTGGCCCTTTGTTCCCACTTCGCGAAGCTGGTACAACAACAATGTTTTTGAAGTTGTTTTTGTGCATGATTAATGGCATCAAGCACGTGAGCGAATGAGAAATTTTCATACAATGCATGCAAATTGCACAAAATCTTGATGTGATAGAGAAAATCTGAGCTCAGACTCGGATTCAGCGCCCCAAATTACCCAAAATCAGTTCTCAAAGTTCATGCAAGAAAAAAATTTTTTTGTTGACCAGTGTTATTGGAGTAGAAAATTAAAACTGGTAAAATTAATCTTTCGTTGTGTGTATCTATTGTTCGACTGGGATGTTAAGACTATAGCTGGGTTTATTGAAATATTGGAGTAGAAAATTAAAACTGGTAAAATTAATCTTTTGTTGTGCGTATCTATTGTTCAACTGGGATGTTAAGAGATTATACAGTAGTAAGTTAATTTACTGTTAAGAGGTTTTTTGCAGCTAATTTTTTTTCTCTATTTTGTGTGGTTTTTACTTGAAGGTTACATCTAATTAAGGGTGGTTAATAATTTAAAATACAGGATAAATCCAAAAACAACTTTTGAAAATCATTAGACATTAAAAAATTTAGGATTAGTTAACCACTTCGAGATGGGATTTTTTTTTACTTGTTTTGTCCTCCAGACGTTTTTTTTGAACTTTCACTTTTTCACATTATGTCACATTTTTTTTACTATTACATGTCTTTGATCACTTTAGGTTAGCAGGAAAAGCGCATGATGGTAAGTGACACTGTTCACTTGAGTGATGATGAATATCACAGTAGTGACGTCATGAATGACATCAATAATGGTACTAATTCATATTATATCACATTGTTTTACTATTACACGTTTTTGATCACTTTAGGTTAGCAGTAAATGCGCATGATGGTAAGTGACACTGTTGACTTTAAGAGTGATGACACATATCATAGTAGTGACGTTATGAATAACATCACAAATGATACTTAAATACTAATCAGTACAGCTGCTTAGCTACAGCCTAGAAAATGACATCACAACATAGATCATAGCAATTGATATCACGCTATAAAGAATATTACAGTTAGAGCAAAGAATAGAACTAACAAAATGCAGTTACAGAGTTTAACACTATTCATCAAAATTACAATTACAGCAAAGAACAGAATCAACAAAATGCAGTTGCAGAGTTCAACACCACGCATCAAAATAGTGGATTCAACAATCTAAGACCCGTTCAAATTAGTTTAATGTGTGAAGTCACTTTTGGTGTGGTAATTCAACCTTAGAAGCATTGTCTTGATTTTTCCATGTAAAAGCAAAGTTTTCTGGAATACTAGCACACAAAGTAGCTGCTTGACCTAAAGCAGATGAATCAAGGCTGCTGTCATCCTCACTGTGATCTTTGCTAAAACTTGCTAGATCCGAACTGTCAGCGATACTGCTTCCACTTGGCGATTCTGAGCTAACCAATTCCATTTGGACCATAGCTGCATCAACTGAAATGTAAGCGCTATGCCTCATCTAGCAGGTTGCAGCTATATGCAACTTTAGACATTAAATAGTGGTAGCAAATATCGGTTATGTAAAGATCACTAATGAAACATATCAAATAGATTCAATGATTTAGAAAGTAGTAGCATGCAGACATTATAGAAATAATAAACCTAACCTAATCCTAGCCTAACCTTAATGCTAAACTACCCATAACTTTATCCTAGCCTTGCTATGCCTATTTAGAGGAATCGGATGAACTCATGCACATCCCACAGAGGATAGTGGTACAGAAGAACATTACCCCAACAATTCTAGTGGTAATGCTTTCTTCCCCTTTTGTCTCTTTGACCGTTTGTTTACTACCGTCTTTTGCTCTCTTTGAAACTCCTAGCGACCTCCGCTCCCCTACCCAGTAATCTTGCAACATTTGTCCTGCCTCTCTTTGACCTTTTGTTTACTACTGTCTTTTGCTGTCTTTAAAACTCCTAAGTTACTTCCATTTCACCCTACCCAGTAATGTTGCAACAGTCATCCTGCCTCTTTTGTCAGCTACATTTTTTCTTTGCTTGGAGCATTAAAGTTCTATGGTCGCATGCCCTTGCTGACACCAAACACCAGTTACAAGTGGTGAGCCTAGCCTTTGTCCACAAAAGCATTTTTTTCCTACAAGGCAGTAAGATCACTAGCATAGTCTAGTTTAGCCAATTCACCAAAATCGTTGCCCACTCTGTGGTACTTGAAACCACTATGCTAGGATTTAGTGAAGACAGTGACACTAGTGTAATTGAACCCTAATTTATGAAAAATTAGGCGGTGGACAGAAGTACAAAAGTGCTACTCATCTGTTTTCACCAACTGAGCACGTGCTTATGTGAGAAGTGCTTTAACTTATGGTGTTGAATGTTAATGATTGAAACTGGAAAATGAAAGGAAGTTGAAAACTACAGAAACGCCAATGTTGCAAATGATACGTGGAAAAACTTTGAAAGATAAAGTAAACAATGAGAAGATTCCTGAAATGATGAGTGTAGAGAGATTGGAAGAGTTTCTGAGAGAGCAAAGATTGCAATGGTTGGGGCATGAGGAGAGAATGAATGAAGAAAGGGGTCCAGTAAAGGTAATACACTTAAAAGTTGATGGGACAAAAAAAGGAAGACCGAAAAACCGAGATGCAAAGAAGAGCATGAATGTGACATGACTGCCAGAGGTTTGCAAAGGTTGGATGCACAAGACCGTGAAAGATGGCACCTACGCTGCAAAAACCGGCTGACCCCTGCATGCAGGGGAACATCTGCTGGGCTCCAGAAATAGAAGGAAACACAATCCTGGAGCAAAATGATGATAATCATGATTCATCCTGCCTCTTAAGGATTTTAGATACTAATAACACTACTGCATTCATTCTCGCTTTTTCCTTGTTTTGGAGCTAAAAGAAGGGAAATTCCCTTTTTAACAACTAGACAACTGTTACACAACATATAGCGATTGCAACGTTGATTATTGATAGCCGTCCTCTAGGCAAACCATGTGGACAGAAATACATGTCCCCGTCTCCGAATGCAAAAGTAAATTTGACGTACATGTACGTTTCCCGTCTCGAAGTGGGTAATTTAGCAAATTTTGAACCTATTTGACGTAGGTGAGCAAAAACATGCAATTGCATGATTACGCACATGCCAAAATGAGTTTTTAACAATGGACTGAGGAAGTTAAAGTTATTTTATAAGGTCTGCACTGCAGAACTAAAAATCAAAATCCTCTTAACATCAAGCCGCAACTTTTTCAAATTTAAAGATTTCAGATTAGATGATTGGTCCATGCAGGAAGAACATTTAAAAAACGCCTTCCAAAACATGCGGTACTTACAAAAGTAAAAAAGGAAATGTCAGTAACAAACAAAAATTATTCATTTACATTGTGGAACTAGCATGAAATTGCTGAAAAAAAAACAAAAAACAAATGAAATGGGACTGATGAAAGAATGCGAAGTGTGACAAATTCATGTCAAGTTGATACCCTAGTATTGCTCATGGAAAAGTACAAACAGCATGATAAAAAAAGTGTGAACCAAATCATACAGTAAAGCACCCTGTATTATTTATATCTTACCTAGTGAAACACAATCTCCAAACCAACATACTGATAATAAACCTTCAGTGTAGTATTTGTCCTCAACAAAGCTGTCTTTTAAAGCTTCTGAAAAATCAGCTTTGTACCAAAAATTACTGAAGAATGAATAGCAAAACAAACAAGTACCAATAAGAAAAAAGATATACGCAGTATATTGTACTCTTCTAGAAAGCATCTGCATCAATAGCAAAACTACGGGTATTTTCAATATAAAGGTAAGGTCCTAGGTTACTTGCTTTTTCAATTTTAGAAGAAAAACACATGAAAAACGCTATAATAATAGGCTACAGAACTTCTGGAGTTCTTTGTCCAACAATATACCGGTACATATACTGCCACTGAGTACCGGTTGTTGAAGTTTTTATTCAGGCATTTCTCATGCCATTAGCCTGCATGGTTTAATCACATAATTAATGGAAGCCAAAAACAAACACAAAAAAGCAACAACAAAGTAACTACTGGTAGTCTATTAATATACAACGAGAAATGCAAGACTGTAGAGCCTGGGCCAAAGGCAGCCACGTTAGAAATTTGGCAGGCCTATCTATGTGAATGTTCAATCATGCGAATGTCATTACCACGCGGTTCAAATTTAACGTACTACCAATTAGCTGATTAGAAACACAGTTTAAAAGTTTATCCAAGCTAGGCTATTGGAATTCTGTCACTGTGCAAGCAAATTACGAACTTACTACACTTCCAGTGGTTAAGAGCAGACCAGTTTAAGCATATTTTCAAAGTCATTGGCTACTTTGGAGACAAAAAATCAGAAGAAAATGAACCTAGCTGTTGCATCTGGCATAGCCTAGTCAGGCTAATTCATTTCATCAGTACAGTAATTCGCAGAATCCATGATCTAACGTATAAGCCTACACAACTTGATATTTCACTACAAATGCAAGTTAGGCTTTCGATTCTTGCCAACTAAGCTGACAGACAAATTCGCCAATCCAACTCTTCCAGCCTGTTACAACCACAGAGACCTTTGGGTTTGGTATGTGCAACGATGCAACCATCACAAGCAGACGAAACTTTCAAATTCAAACCGAATGCTTGCGGAGTTTCGCTCTGCTTGTGCGGTAGGAGTAGGCTTCCGGATCAGTTTAAACATAAGAATACTTTCTTTTTTTATGCGATCTAATCTAATATTAACTACATGGGAGCAATCCCTTAAACAAACCGACGCAAATATTTGCAGATATGCATATGTGGTAAAAAACGTTAGCTTCGTTAACCACTTGTCCGTTAACAAACTTCATACTTCCGTTAAAGTTAATTGGTAAAGGTGAGCATTGTTCTTAATGAATTTAAACAGTATCCGTTTCTCGTCCGTTTTTGCTTCTTGAAAAAGTACGCGCTTTTTTATCCGCATTTTTATAGGTCCATCTCCGCACTAACCAGGCACTCACATACTGGACAACAGTTTTCGGAAAAAAATTTTTTGTAAAGGGGTACAGCCAGTAGCGCACGCAGGATTTTGAAAAGGGGGGCCAGAAAATTCAAAAATTTTGAGAAGAACAAAGCTCAGAATGAACATTGTTTCACATGAATTTAGTCTGGTTTTTCGCCCAAAATGAGAAGACCAAAGAAGAAAAAAAAAGGTCTTTACTCAAAAATAGTCCGTTTTTTCGCCAAAAATTAGATGAAGACCAAAAAAAAGGTCTTCACTCAAAATTACTTGGATTTTTTTGGGTGCGGGCCAAAAACAAAGGTCTTCGCCTACCATTTGTGTGCTCAAAGCTTCTGCCCAACTCACAAAGGGAGGGGGGCATTCCGCAATTTTGCATACTAATTTATGCTAATTATACTATCGTGGCGACCCAAAGGGGGGCCATGGCCCAATAGCCCCCCTAAATACGCCCCTGGGTACAGCTCTATTTTGAAATATCGCACTTATCGTTCATACACAAAATTTTTACCTATATACAACAGTCTACTTACTTAGTGCGGGTAAGGAATGCGGATGAAAAAGCGCGTACTTTTTCAAAAAGCAAAAACTTAAAAAAACGGACGAAAAACGGATACTGTGCAAATTCGCCATTATTTTCAACTTTAACTAGCGGAAGGTATTGAAGCCCATTAATTCATTAACATTTTGAGTGTAATTTACTTTTTTTTTTTTATTCAGTCATTTTTAGAACAAGAAATGACACTGTTGAGCAGAGGTGGAGTCGAGAACACAAGGCTCGAGGCCAAGGACACAAAAAATCCGAGGCCAAGGACAGATCCTCTCGAGGCCAAGGACAGGAATGCTTGAGGCCAAGGACCAAGGACACAGGAGCAAGTGTTCTCCAAAAAAAAGGTCTTCAACAAATTTTTTCTGGTGATCTCCAAAAGAGAAAAACTAAAAAGTTCTTCGCAAATTTTCCGCGAGGTTTCTGGCGTTTTCTTTCATAATTTTAAAAACGAAGAAATCTTTGCTATTGTAGGAACCGATGCGAATGCACATCACACTGTATGGGGATCCTCCGATATAAACCCTCGAGGAGAGAATCTGCTAGGGTATTGTGTTAATGCAGACCTGAATTTCTGTGATGTAGGTAGTAAACCAACATTCAGAACTAAAGCGCGTGAAGAGGTTCTTGACCTAACCTTAGAGAACCGGTGTGCGTGGGACCCAGTAGTTGGCTGGCATGTTAGCAACCGTTAGCAACGTGCTATCATTCTCGTATTACATGTACATTATATTATTGTATTAGGATCACTTGTATATTAGGTTCCAGGTTAAAGGCAATATCCAAAACCAGGCCAAAATGTTTCGAAATGTTCGTCGCACGTTCTGCAACAAGTATGTAGACGAACTCGAATAAAAATTAAATGAACGAATTTTACCACCAGTACCAGTACCTGCCTCAAAAGAAGACATTGATGTGCTGGCAAACGAGGTTCATTCAGTAATTAACTAAATCATACAAAGCTGCTTGCCCAATGTGAAAGTCGCTTCGTTAGAAAAATAAGATTTGGTGGAATTCTGAGCCAGCAAGCCTTTGAAAAGAGGCTTGCCGATCTTGGAGAAAAGCCATTGAAACAAAACAAGAAGAAGATTGTGGGGCTCAAAAGCTCGCCCCATCCTACTTCAAAAAAGCTGTCAGAAAAGCAAAGCGCGATTCATGGCATAGCTTTGTAGAGCAGAGATGGAAACCGATCGGGCTGAGATTCTTCGACCAGCCGGTCAAGCCGATTGAAACACCGATCAAATTCTCCTTTTTTGCAACTAAAAGACGTCAAAGCACCAACCAAAATATACATATATATTTTATTATAAATAAAACTTTTTATGACAAAACAGTATTAACAAACCACACCTTTTGAATGGTTTCAATCTGTGACTAATATGTTGTGACCATTAAGACATGCACGTCTAAGGGCGTATTTAGCAGAGGTGGAGTCCTCGAGGACGTCCTTGGTCTCGAGGACATATTTTGAAGTCCTTGGCCTCGAAGGTCAAGTCCTTGGCCTCGAAGCCTCAAGTCCTCGAATATTGCTCTATCCTCGTCAGAGAACAGCACAATTTTTGAAGCGTTGAAATTTCGTGGGAAAAATCCAAAAACCTCGCGAAGACCTTTTTTTTTCTTTTTGGAGATTGCCTGAAAAATTGTTTTGAAGACCTTAATTTTTGGAGATTGTCTTAAAAATGTTTTTGAAGATCTTAATTTTTTTTTAGGAACGCCTGAACTTTCTGGAAATTTACGAAGTTTTGAGGTATTGTAAATGAACTAATTTCCAACTATCTTTTGAATAGAAAACAATACGTTTATTTAAATGGAGTAAGATCTTTTTTACAACCGATAAATATCGGGGTGCCTCAGGATCCATTTTAGGACCGCTGTTAGATCTTATTTACGTCAATGATCTTCCAAACTGTCTTGAATGTATTCCAAGTCTTTACGCGGATGATACATGTATGATTGTTCACGATCAGTGTTTAAGTGAATTTGAAGGAAAAGTTTGTAAAAACATATCTGACCTTAAAGTTTGGCTTGACTCAAATGAATTAACCTTAAATTTTAATAAAACAGCCTGCATGCTTATTTCTCCGTATACTCTTCTCGTAATATTATTTTAACCCAATGATAAATGAAAAATTATTAAAAGTGGTTACATCTTACAAATATTTAGGAATTACTTTAGATAATCAACTTTAGATAGTTAATCAAATAATCAATTTAGATAATCAACTTTAGATAAGGAATTACTATAGATAGTTCTATGTAAAACGGTTCATTATTGTTTTGTTGCTCATCTGCGTAACTTTAAACTACAGCGTATTGGAGGGCAAGGCAGCTCACCTGTTCAATGCCGACTTCGTGAGGTTCTTGTTTGTTTTAACATAATTATTATGCTTTTTTTTCGATATTATCACTCGGGGGGTCTGCTGCTCGAAGACTTCGGTCACTCGTAGCTGCCTGATGAGTATGCGCTGCTTATTTTGTTGTTTGTTTACTTTGATATATTTTATGCTTTTTGCGTTGCTCGTGAAATAAATTATTTACCTGTACTATTTTGGAGCGAATACCTTTTTTTTGAAGATCACTTCCGAATTGTATCCTTGGTCTCGAGAGGGTCTGTCCTCGGTAGGGCTGTTCTTGGCCTTGGCCGCGGATTTTTTTTTGTGTCCTTGGCCTGGAGCCTTGTGTCCTCGACTACACCTCTGGTATTTATGGGGGGCATTGTGCCATGGCCCCCCCCCCTTTGGGCCACGGCACAAAGCAAAAAAGTGCAAAATATACGTTAAAATTGCGGAATCAAATTATAATAAAACATGCATGAGAAAGAGGCTTACGCTACCTGGCATTTTAGCGTAATTTTAATCAGCTTGAGAGTAGAACTGGCGCAAATTTCAGATTTTTTGGTACATGCTAAAATCTTCCCGCTTTGAAAAGTTCAACTTAAATTTACCACCGTCCACACTGGGCAAGAAAAACATAGCTCTTATTTTTTTGTATCTAACAAGCCATGGTTTGTTCTGAAGCAGCAGCATTTTTACAAACTGCTGGGGTACATTATATTTCGAATGTTTTCTAACCAATGTCATAACAATTTAGAGTTTGCTGCTCGCCAAATTGCAAATAATCTGTCACCAACATCTAAAAAGCTTTAACTTCTTACTTTGGCCTTACGCATAATATCATTGGAAAGAACGTCTAATAATTTAGCTTGTGCCCTCCAGTTCTTTTTACGCTTCTTTTGTGCACGTTTAGCGTTGCTCAAAACAGGTCTTTCAAACCAAAATTTAACCTAAAAAGGTCTTAAATTGAGTTATTTTTGCAAAAAACGCAACAATTTTTTTGCTATTTTTTCTGAGACCCCCGTCCAGAGTCACAAATTTTAACACCTCACCCATGGCTCCCTTCCCTTTTTAAATTTTTTCATTAGATGCATTGAACCGTAAACAAAAACATTCTGCAAAAAAAAACGGTCGACCGGGCCGGTCAGAAACCGGTCAACCGGCGTAGATTTTGAAATTTACCGGTCCGGTCGATAAAATCCTGATCGGTTCCATCTCTGTTGTAAAGAGCATGAATAGTCAAACACCAACGGCTCGGCTGGTTAAGATTATTAGAAGGAATGAAGCGGTGCGTGTTAGCAACGTAATTAAACACAACGGAGAATTCACGAAGTCTCCATTAGAAACTTGAAACTATCTGCTCGATATCTTTTACCGGGTAGCCAGCAGACAGAAAATCATGCAACCACGTACGATTTAGCGCACAATCCATTCATGAGACCTGAAGACACTGAAATAATTGCAAACATATGTTCATTTGAGCGTACGGAAGCGGCTATTAACGAATTTCAACCATTCAAAGTTCCAGGGCCAGAAGGGCTCTATCCTGAGCTGGTGCAGAAAGGTTGGAATCAACTGATAGGATATTATCATGTCATTTTTCAAGCATGCCTGAGACACAGCTATGTGCCATTGGCATGGAAAGAAGGCACAGGTATATTTCTCCCCAAACCCGTAAAGGAAAGCTATTTTGAAGCTACATCCTTCCCTATGATCACTTTAACTTCTTTCTAACTGAAATGGTTGGAAAGAGTAATTCTGTATCATATTAATGAAGATAATAACGTGCAGGCAAAGCTTTTTGCATCGCAGTACAAATTTCGCTCAGGCATTTCTACGGAAACTGCATTGCATGAATTTGTGCGCCGAGTAGAACATTTGACTTGTTAAAAAAGCCGACTCTGTTGCAAATAATAGCTGACCGAATAAAGAAAACTAAGGTATTTGAGAGAAATTTCGAATGTCAAATTATGAATTAAAAGAATGCTATCAGATCTGAACGTGTTCTAAATCAGAGCACTTTCAAGGTTTACACTGATCGCTCGAAACTAGATGGGAGAGTAGGTGCAGGTTTTTATGTAGAATATCCAAACAACAACCCAAAACAAGCATTTTTTTCACCTTGGAATACACAGCACTGTGTTCCAGGCAGAAGTCTTAGCTATTCCAGAAGTGGCAAACAAAGAACCTGCTTTTGGGAAAAATGCACAATCAAAGTATTGTGGTATTGTTGTGCTGGTGGATAGTCAGGCACCTATCAAATCACTCATAAAATGCACTGTAACATCAATTACAGAGCTCAACTGCATTAGAAACCTAAATCAGTATGGTAAACAAAACCACGTCAGTTTTGCCTGAATTCCTGGTCATGTAGGGTTACATGGTAACGAAGTGGCAGACTATCGAGCCAAATCAGGATCTAAATCAAAAATGTATGGTCCTGAACCTTTTATTACAGTCCCATATTCCAGTCAGGGCCACCGAGAGGGGGGGGGGGCAGGGGGGTACAATGACTCCGGGGCCCATGGACTTTAGGTGGTCCATGGGCATGAGGAGCCCCACGACATCAGCATGTCCTCGAATTTCGGAAACCGTTCGAATTTTGGTGATGACCTTTTTTTTTTTTTTTGGAGATCACCTACTTTCGAGCGAAAAAACCGTTCGAATCTGAGCTGGCCCCGGGCCCACGTTCGGCTCTCAGCGCCCCTGATGCCAGTTGTGTTAACACGGTTAAGGACTGGTCCACAGATAGATGGAAATATATGTGGAATAAACATAAAGACTGCTTGAAGATGAAGGAGTCCGTAAGTTGGACGTCCTCACGACTAACAATAAGTCTCCTTAACCTTAAGAGCAGGAGTACCGAAACCCGGGGGGGAGGGGGAGATATATCCCCCCAATAATTTGACTGTATCCCCCCAATAATTTGAGTATGGTCTTCATCAGCATTCCCCCCAATAATTTGACTCTGTTGTGCATCTGAGCGCAGGTCTTTACCTGAATTCGGTGAAAAAAAGTGTTCCATTTCTTGGTCTTCACTTAATTTGCTCACCTCAAAAAAATCGTGGTCGAGGTTCATCCCCCAATGTCAAAAATAAGTCAAAATTGGGGTAAAATTGCAAATTATCCCCCCCAATGGTCAACAAAGATTTGCACCACTGGCCAAAATACTTTGTTTGCCGAAAAATAGTTGGAATCCGACCGACGACCAAACTCTTTCCATGACTTCTCCGTGGATTTCTTTACAGCCGAAGTTGCCGCTTTTCGCGCCTCAGTGTACCGGGATTGCAAATCAGATGACGATCTGTCCTGTAGCAAGGCCTTGAACGCATCTTTCTTTGGTCGGATAGCTTCTTTAACCTCTTGGTTCTACCAAGGTGTTCGTTTCTCTCTATCGCCCGCCACTCTAAGCCGTTTTCACCCACAACTTGCAGCAGTTGATGAAATGATCGAGAGGCTGCAGACTCGACGAGCTTGCCAGTCTTTCCAGAATGGCATTTTTTGGTCTTTCGCAGTCTCTCATAAGGAAATAGCTTCAAGAATTTTGTACGCATTAAGTTGCTCTTTTATCCTGTTGGCTGTTTTTCCAGCAATAAAACATTCGTAATCGTTATCGATCGTTGATATAAACAGCAGCCATTTCTTCTCTATGTCCTAGGATAAATTAGGAAGTTGTGTGAACTTAAATGATATACTGGATGCAAACTGTTTCCTTACTTCTTTGTCCTCCAAAGCCTCCCATTTGATCCGGTAAGTCACAAACGACTTGTTGGATTTCTTGTTTGGCCAAGGTTTCGAAAGTCGCAAGGAACATACTAAAAGATGGTAAACAGTTGACAATTCAGCACCTCGCTCCACTCGAACGTCCAGCACATCAGAAAACAAATCTGACAAAACTATGCAAAAATCTATCAAAAATTTTTGATCCATACTAGGTCGATACCATGTATAGGGCCTACTTGTGAGCCTCTCTGTGCTAGAGAAAGGTATTCATGATGCGGAATCTATTGCTACAACAGAGCTGCAATAAACACCTTCCGTTATCATTCGCAACTCCTTAATCTCAAACTGCTGTCAAATTTTTATGTAGCTAGAACAAACTGTTCTCGAGTTATAAGCAAAAGTCTGAAACTTCGCTCTCGTTAGTTGTAAAATGACAGAGTAAAAACAAAGGTAGGTCTACATGCAACGCGAGCGTCGGTCGTTCCAATTATTTGCTCCACAAAATGTTTACGTTTGTTTATCACATTGGTTTAGAAATAGAAACAATAAGGTCAAAATTTATTTTGATGTTGGTCATAATTTTGGATTAGCTTATTGATTTCTACGCATTCATCAAGAATTACTTCTGTTAAGTGTTAAATTAGTACACATAATTATATTTCCGTGATTGGCGTTAATATTGATTTTATTTGTGCGTGTTAATGTATTTTACAGGATATTAAGTTTCTGGAAATAGAACTTAAGTGAACAAATAAACTCTTTTTTTCTTTCTTTCCTGATTTTAATTTTGTATGCCAAGTTACAACGTTGACACCAAAGGTTTGATTTGGATTGGTCGCAATGGTTGTTGTCAGACGTGGGCAAAATACTCTCCAAATGTATTTAAATACAAATATAAAATACAGTGGCTATAAAGTAATTAAATACAAATGCAAAATACTTTCCGGCAATACTGGTAAATACAAATACTGTAACAATGTATTTAAATGCATTCGAAAATACTTTTCCGAAAAACAAAAAAATCGTATACTTAAAAAAAACTTGGCGAATACAGTCGAGACAATGCCAAAATGGTTATCAATTTTTATGCTTCTCTTAAAACGATCATTGCATTATCAATATCATTTGCTTATAAGAGAAAAAAAGTTTGACTGTAGAATAAACCAAAAATAGTTTAATTATTCATTTGAATGGAAATGTAGCTAGTAAGTGGGTTTTGTCACATTGATTCCGACTGTTTATCATTGTATCTCTTAGTTTGGTTATAATTTTGCGTTCAAGATTAAAGGCGTTTTTGAAGTCAATTTTTGCTGGCAGTTTAGACAAATTTTGCTATTTCTGCTTTTACACTGGCTGATGTTTCAACTCTTAAAAGCCACGTTTAGACTGGACGCGAAGCACGGACAATATTTTTCGCTTCTGAACTAAATTTTTTATTCACTGTTGGCACGCTCGACGGACGCGCTGGCGTAGTCAAAACACAAAGCGTCTTTTTAAACGTGTAAATTTTTGCAGGTTTCCGAATTCGTACCATGAAGCAAGCATTTTGTGGACCAGTCTAAACATGAGTAATTGCGCAACTGAGTACATACACTGAAGTTATGAGAGAGTTGTTTACAATTTTGCTTTAACAGTTGGGAACTTCCTTTGTTCAGCGTTGTTTACATATCGTCAGCCTAATAAAATAAATGTCTAAGTCGATTTTCGGGCAAAATGAGTTATTCATACCAAAATGATCAGCGTGGAAAGGCGCACCTTGCAAACTTCAGATTTCAAAAATCGCGACTAGAGGGCGCTTTATGCTGTTACCATAAAAATGTCTTAAGCCCAGAAACGGACTTGGGCAATTTCATAATTAGCCTATGACATTTGATAATGACTTTGGCAATTTTATGAATAGCCTATGCCAGTCGATGCGGACTTAGGCATCCAAAAACTACACCAGCTGTTAGAAAAAAGAACAAATTCTTTGAAAACAGAAAAGATTTTTTTGAAAACAGCATAGTTGCTCGACCAGAAATGGGCAGTAACTAGTTACTTTGCAACTAGTTGCTGCAACTAGTTACTTTTTGAATAACTGTTACGGTAATTTAGTTACTTTTTTGAAATTGTAACAAAATCGGGACCTACAGTTTCAAAATTAGACTTGTAAAAGTTACTAGTTACAGTTACTTTTTTTTAGTGACAGCACATGCATGCCGGACTACGTTTGGTAATTAATTTAACTGCATGCGCTGTGGAATCCGATTGCTAGATGCACACACACACACCTGCAGGCGCGTAGCCAGGATTTCGCAAAGGGGGAAAGGGGGGCTTTTTGGGAAGCTTGAAACAACAGTAAACGAACTTGACCCAAATTTTTATCAGTCTTGAATCAGATTGAGGCGGTTTTTCTGTCAAAATCAGATGATCTCCAAAAAAATAAAAAAAAAGGTCTTCACCAAAATTCAGTTACTTTTCCTGACCAACTTTGGGTCAGCTCCAGAAAAAAAAAAAAAACTCCACTTTTCTGGTCCAAATAACAGAAAGTCCTTCACAACTTCTGCTCCCCAATTCGTTGGAGGGGCTGTTTTCATTTTTGGAGCAAAAATCGGCCTCAAAAGCACTAAAAACGTAGTATTTTTCATACTTTACAGGCCTATGGGGGGTTATAGCCCCTCGCTCCCCCTGGCTTAGCTACTGCGCATCTGGTCATCATCACGCGATTACATCAGTTTCAGTTTCACTGATTTATTCGCCAAGTTGCCTTGGCCAGGAGACAGGGTAATGACCAAAAGGTCTTCGAGTCGCTGACACCTGCCACCTATGTCAACCACACCTAGGCTAAATCTTCACACTGTCCCTTTAATGCTGAACGTCAAGCAGGGAAGCTGTGAATTCTAATTTTTAAAGTCTTTTGGTATGGCTCGACAAGGGAATAAACCCCGGTCCACCGACCGCAAGGCGGACACTCTTACCACACCATTGCTCTTACCACTACACTATCACTGCTCAATCAAGCGCTGCAAAACCCACAAGCCGCAATGCACAAACATCGATAAATAACAAAATGACCGTCCTGAGCAGTTAGCACTTGTTTTATTTGGGTCAAAATTTTGTTAATCAAAGTAACTGTAACGATAGCTAGTTACTTTTTGAAAACTGTAGCTGTATGACAACTTAGTTACTTTTTCCCGAGTAACTGTAACTAAGTTACTTTTGGATAGTAAAAGTAACTTAGTTACAGTGCTGTTTATACTAAGAGTCAACAGCGTAAACGTAGCCAGAATGGGGCCAGGGTCTTGGATCACCCCAATTGATAAAAACGTGACAATGATGATAAAAATGTGAAAAAAAATCCTAAATTGTTTCTTCAGTTTCTTTTAGCGTATTTCGCGTACAACAGTAAGTAACAACAATATTGACGACCAGGGGGCCCGCGCTCTCTAAATTCAATTTTTACCAACCAATTTAGATGAACAACCCTGGTGAAATTAAGGGATTTTGTCCTAAAAGTTGCTACCTCAGGCCCTCATCTAATCTTTTTAAGAATGTAATGCAAAAACCATGGGCGGTATTACCATAAGGCAGAGTGTCAGGGGCTCCGTGCTCAGATGGTGAGACTTTTTTTGGCCTTTACCTATTTTAGGCAGGAAGATGTCAAAAAATCTCCAAATTGCCAAGGGCTCGCGCAATATAGATCCGGCCCGGACAATGACATGGTTAGTGAGCGTAACCATCATTCTATTGTACCATTTTTCAATAACCATTCTCCTCCACCTCGCCAGTTTTTACGCGACAAAATACTTTTGAAAAGAATAAGCTGGGGAAATGCTCATTGAACAAGTTATTGAATTTGAATTGAGGGTCCGGGGACCCCTGGCCATAGGCGTAGCCAAGAGATTCGGGGATCCCACCTCAAGGGAAATGTTATATCTATGACAAAAATGTGGCAAAAAAGTCTATTGTTTCTTGAGTTTCAGTTTCTTTCAGCATTTTTCGCGTACAACGCTTTCTTTTAGTGTTTGTGAATAATATTGACGACCACGAGTCCCGAGCCCCCCTCAATTCAATTCTTGCCAACCAATTTAAATGTATAACTCGGGAGAAATTGAGAGTTTCTGTCCTAAAATTTGTTCTCTCAGGCCCTCATCTAACCTTTTTATGGATGTAACGTAATAACTAGGGCCATATTTACCATAATAAGACACAGTGCCAGGCAGTGGCGTAGCAGCATACGTTGCCGCCCCTGGCTTTCGTTGAAAATGCCGCCCTAAGCAGTACTCAAATTGTAGGTGGGACTCGTCGCCCCATCGAGAGTTAGCGTCTCCCCATCGAGATTTAGCGCCCCCCCCCCCACATCGAGATTTCAACGCTCTCCATTAAGAGGAAGCTTCTGGACGATTACACAAAAAACTATCTGTCAGCACCAACATCGCAAATTCCGACCGAATGTAGTACCAAATTGCGCTGAAGACCTTTTTTTCGGTCTTCAACTGAGTTTGGGGACAAAACCCTTTCAAATTTTGGTGAAGACTTTCTTATCTTCAATCGAGTTAGGGGACAACATCGGAACTTGAAGCAAAATTTCCGCAAAACTTCACCCGCATTCCGCGTTTGGTCAAGGTTGCGAAAGCGTCCCCTCACGTCATATTTTAGTTTAAGTACTACCTAAGTACTGTAGACTGTAGCAAATTTTGAAATAGTGTCAAGTTCAATCTATTTTTTTTACAAAATAATTACAAATAATGTGCCGAATCACAGAAGTTCTATATTGCTTGAGAGAAGGCCAAAATTAAAAGACAAAATGGTGAATAAATGCATAGGCAAATAAAAGATCAATAACCGTCTCAAAATTGAACTTTTCGAGCTTTCGCCGAAGCAAAATCAGCGATGATATCTTCAAAATCAAGTTTTTGGACGTAGTCTCTCTCTGTAGAAAAATTCGATAAAGCCGATCATCATTTATGGTAGAACGTAACACGACTTTATCATTTTCACATAGGTGGGCAAGTTAATGCAAAACGTTAGCTGCGTTAACCACTAATCAGTAAGAAAACTTCATACCTCCGTTAAAGTTAATTCGTTATTTTCAGCTTTAATTAAAGGAGGTTGATGAAGTCCGTTAATTCGTAACATTTTGAGTGTAATTTACATTTCTTTTTATTCACTCAATTCTAGAACACGTGATACTGATGACACTGTTGAGCTGATTGTAAGAAAACGTTTATTGTTATGGTAGGTAGTCTTTTGTGTTTTGGAGATTACATTTTAGTCTAATCTAGCTTCAAGATAAAAATACGTTCATATGAACCAACGAAGCTGCGATCGAAAAATCTTTGAAAGTCGCGAACAGCGATAATTGAATGACTTATAAAGCTGCAGCTTATTATTTGCCACAAAAAAGAACTTTTTTCGCTTTTTCCATAAAACTCGTGCTAATACGCAGCGAGTGTTACCAGTAGAAACTGGTTTGTACCGGTACGATAAATTAATGGCGCAAAAAATTAACCATGAAAACTTTAACGTAAATTAACGAAACTTAACGCAAGTTAATTTAGTCCGTTAACATAAAAAAACGTTTTAACGAATTAATGAGTAAATCAAAAATAGCTTCGTTTTTGCGGATTAAAGATTAACAAATTAGTGCCCACCAATGCATTTTGAGCTTTGAGAAACTCCTCTTACACTCTCACAGCTCGCAATTGAAACACCAATGGTTAGATAAAGTTTCAGACGCAAGCATTGATATGGTGTCGAATCAAGTAAGCATGATTTTGCAAACTACTGTACAACATCAAACCCAGTTGCAATACGACCAAACGTGGTTTCACTGCTTCGCACCTGCCTCTTAAACCTGTCAATTCCACATCTAACTCAGTGCTTTCCCCATCGCTAAACAAGCAAAAATACATCAATACCTCAGCTTTACTGCACCCGAGATTTGACTACAGAAACTAACTGTAGAGTGGTAACTGCTGAGACAAAGAAAATGAATTGTTGGTCATAACAACGGATTTATGACGTAATAAATGTTACTATGAATCAAACAACAGAGGAGTACAGCACTGCTATCCAACCCCAAACAAAAAGCAACTCAAACTTTAAGTTTTTGTAATGTGTGCTAGCTGCTTCTTTGTAAATCATTTTCTTATTTTACGTTTTTTTTGCTTGCTTGTTCGCACTGCGAAGCCTCATTTTGCCGCCCCTTTGCAGCCTTCCATTCCTGGCGCAGAGCCAAAACCGCCAAGTGGCTGCTACGCCACTGGTGCCAGAGGCTCCGTGCTCAGATGGTGAAACACTTTTTGGTATTCACCTATGTTGGGCAGAAAAAGTTGTGAAAATCTCCAAAGGGCCAAGGGCCCCGCGTAATATAAATCCAGGCCAGGGAATAACATGGTTAGTAGGCGTAACCATCTCTTGTACCATTTTTAAATAACAATCTTCTTCCATCTCGTTGGTTTTTATGCGACAAAACACTTTTGAAAAACAAAAAATCAGCTAGGTGAAATGCTCGTTGAACAAATTATTGAATTTGAATTGAGGGAGCCTGGGCCCCTTCAAATTCCAATTTATTAGTACATTTACTCGTACACGTACTCCTACAACTGGTTATTTTTATGAAAAAACGAAGATCTCTAAGGAAAATCTTCGAGTGGATTATTATTTGCTGAAATATTTCACGAGGCAATGTACCTTAATTTCCCCTACCAGGGCCAATCACTCAGGCTTGGCGCCACGGGAGGGCATTTCGGGGCCGTGCCCCCCAAATGACTGCTTGTGCCCCCCCCAAGCGAGGACTGTGCCCCGAAGAAATTAACAGGCTTGGGGATACTGGAGTGCAAATCGAGGCCTAAGATTACCAAATTTTTGGTTATCGTCCAAGAATTCGCGAGCAAGAACGTTTTTTCGTAGTTTTTGTGGACTCACACCGGATTTCATAAAATTATGGGGACAAAGACCTTTTTTTTTTTTTTTTTTAGGTCTTCACTTTAGAATTCATGGAAAATCGCAAAATGACTGCGAAAATTTGAGGACATTTTTGAACTGAAGACCTTTTTTTTTGGTTTTTATTTTAGGATTCGTGGAAAATGGCAAGAATTTTTTAAGATGAAAACCAGAGTTTGCGGAAATTTTTGAACTGAAGACCTTTTTTTTATTTGGCATTCACCTTTTCCGTTTAATCCACACTCTCAAATTCACATAAATAAACTTCTCGTGCCCCCCCTAAAATTTATTTCTGCCCCCCAGTCACGCTCTCCTGGTGCCGGGCCTGCAATCACTTACAAAATTTAACCCCAAAATGCAAGATTTTAATCGTGTTTTGGACTTAAGTTGTAAGTAAAAAAGGCTTAAACAATTTAATTTTTCAATGGGCTCTCAAATGTTAAAAATCTTGTTCTTTCAAATGGCACTAAACACTTGCGAATTGTGATGATCCAAAGGCATTAAAATAGCTAGTTTTTTTTACAAAAAATTGCGCTGCGGCTGGGGGCTTAGCCCCCAGACCACCCCCTGACCCCAGTCTGTGATGGGCTTGAGTTACACTATAGTTTACTCAACACATCTCCTAATTTACACTTTTGCACTTCTTATTTTTGGTTTAAGTCCTCTCTATATAGCAAAATCTTGGTTACGTGCAAACACACAGGCCACGGCTTCGATCTCCCAATCTACAACATCTTTGTCCCACAAAAAGTTCGTCTTTCAAAAATTTCTGAAGACGTCATTACTTGTGATTTGAACCCCCCATTTAAAAATTCTGACTACACCCATGTCCCTGGTCGTATATCCACTCCTGCAATTGGTTACTTTCATGACAAAACAAAAATCTTTAAGAAATTTCTTCGAGTGAATTATTATTTACCACTAAAATATAGGACGAGGTAATGAATCTTACTTCCCTCTACTTGGGCCAATTCACTTACAAAATTTAATCTCAAACTGCACGATATTAAACGTGTTTCGGACTTAAATTGTGAGTAAAAGAAGGATTGAACAATTTAATTTTTTCAACTGGCTTCCAAATGTTAAAAAGTTAGTTTGTTGAAATGGCTCTGAACACGTGCGAAATGTGATCCAATGGCATAAAAATAGCTTTTTTTCTCAAAGTTTTCCAGCGGCTGGGGGCTTTGCCCCCAGACCTCCATAACCTCCGGAAGCTGGGGGCTCCGCCCCCAGACCATAGGCGTAGCCAGGATTTTTGATTGGAGGGGGCCCAAACCCTCAAAAATTCGGCTGTCTTCACCGAAATTGAGAGTGAGTTTTGGGCCGAAATCGGAAATTCGAACGATTTTTCCGCCCGAAATCAGGTGTTCTCCAAAAAAAAAAAAAAAAAAGGTCTTCACCGAAATTGAGAGTGATTTTTCAGCCGAAAATCAGGTGTTCTCCAAAAAAAAAAAAAAAAAAGGTCTTCACCGAAATTGAGAGTGATTTTTCGGCCGAAACCGTTAGCTTTACTGTTACTTTACTGTTTAATTACTGTTATGTGCGCAATTACTGAAAATAAAATGCAACTAAACATCGTCGGGCTATGTTGTCATAACTTTTTGTCGTTAGTGGAGTTTTGATTGGGGGGGGCCCGGGCCCCCTGGCCCCCCCCTGGCTACGCCTATGCCCCAGACCCCCGTTTTTGAAACGATTGAGTGATACTAGTTTACTCAACACGTCTTCCAATTTTGACATTTTCACTTTTTAACTTTTGGCAAACCAGGCCACAGCTTCTCATCTTCTTTGTTGCACAAAAAGATCTACGATGTGTTTGTTCCACAAAAATTTTCTCTTTTGAAAATTTCTTATGACGTCATTGCATGTGATTTGTGGTTTGGGTCCCTCCAATCTAAATTCCTGGCTAAGCCTGTGGTCAACAGCAGGAAAAAAATAATCGCTGCAGTTCCATGGCATTCATAAAAAGAAATTCCAGTTTAAGTTTATTTCTATAATTTAGTTAACTTCAGAAGATGTCAACTACCCAAAAATCCTTGAAACGATTTTGCTGTAAAAAAGAAAACCAAACAAAACAAAAGGGAAATTTGACTCTCCTTGCAGTCAGGCGCGTAGCCAGGATTTGGAAAAGGAGGGGGGGGCTATTTTGAAAGAGTGAGAAGTGTGCAAACGACCTTGACCCGAATTTTCATTGTTCTTGAATCAGTTTCACACGGTTTGTCCGAAAATTGAGACGAAATTTCTTGGAAAGCTCCGAAATTTAAAGGTTTTTTCCGCCCAAAATCAGGTGGTTTCCAAAAAAAAAAACAAAAAAAAAGGTCTTCACCGAATTTGAGACTGATTTTTCGGCCCAAATCGGAAATCCAAACGTTTGAGGGGGGGCTGTTTTCTTATGGGGGGCTATTTTCAATTTTTCACAAAAAATCGGCCTCAAAACCACCAAAAAGGTGCGATTTTGCATACTTCACAAGCCAATGGGGGGGCTCGAGCCCCCCCCCTTGGCTACGCTACTGCTTGCAGTTCATCTCTGCACTAGTTAGGCCTAATCTTTAACCATTCAAGTGAATGTTAAAGAAATAATAGCAGGGGTGGAGTTGAAGACACAAGGCTCGAGGCCGATGCGAACACTAAGGACACAAAACAATCCGAGGCCAAGGACGACCCTCTCGAGGCCAAGGACAGGAATGCTCGAGGCCAAGCTACCGTGTGCTGCAAAAAAAACATCGAAAATTTTACAATTTTATTTTATTTTATTTTTTTGAAGACTTTTTCCTTCTCCGTCTTTTGCAAAAAAAATTGCTTTCTAGCTGGTGTAGTTTTTGAGATATTCGCGCTTGTTTTATGCGAAAATGTGCTGCAAAAAGGAAACGTGTGAGAGGCATTGTTGACAAAACAATTGAAATGCTTACAATCAAAAACTTAAAAATTGTATTTCAATCCATTATTCAATCTGGCTGAACAAGAAAAGCGAATGGTGCGTAGGTAATTGCAAAGTTTAGCCATATATTTGCAAATTTGTCAATTTTTTTTTTCAGTTTAGTTAAAAAAAAAAAACTAAAATGTTTATCAGCAATTAGTGCGATGGTAGTAGAACGGAACCCAACGAAAACGTGCTTTTTTCTCAATTCCTACGTGGGTTTTTGACCCTAAAAAGATATTTACTATAAACGCGAAAAACTTTGCATTCGAAAAGAATATATTTTGAAGCTTCTTTATGATCTTCGTTTCCGACCGCAACTTGCTCTTCCAGTTGCTATCAAATGTAGATATGAGATATCATTCTTTACTGTTTCGATTTTGAGAAAGAACTTTTGACAAAATAATACAAATTAATAAAGATTTCACTTACAGCCGTATGGGAGAGAAAAAATTTTAGGGATGCAAATTAATTTTGCTCTAAGGATATGAATATTCAAACTCTGACAGAGGAAAGTCGATCACGTAAACTGGAATTCATAAACTTATTCTGTAAATATGTATTTAAATTTACCAAATTTTGAGAAAGGCTACGACAAGGGTCATAGTCAAGAGATTCCTAAACCGAGAGTGGTCAAACCACTAACACGGTGAGCGTAAATCAAATTCAATTAAGGGGGTTCAGGACAAGAGCACTTGGGACATTGTTTCACAAAATGAATAATGATTTAATGACAATAAATGGATTTGAGCCGTCGCGACGCGTTTCGTCCTTGCTCAAGGGACTCTTCAGACGACAAGGTCAATTTTGTTTTATTAGCCAAAAAAAAAAAAAACCTTTTTTAATTGGAATCGGCCCCCCTTACCGTCTCTAGGCTATATCTATCTTTCTGTGCATTATGGCTACTCCAAGACTTTTCGCCTACAACTTACCGACCTCCATAACCCAGTAGGCTACTAACTCGCTACTCGAAACCTTCAAAATTTACCACTAATAAAATCTATATACTACCTTTTATTAGTGGTAAATTTTGAAGGTTTCGAGTTGCGAGTTAGTAGCCTACTGGGTTATGGAGGTCGGTAAGTTGTAGGCGAAAAGTCTTGGAGTAGCCATAATGCACAGAAAGATAGATATAGCCTAGAGACGGTAAGGGGGGCCGATTCCAATTAAAAAAGGTTTGTTTTTTTTTTGGCTAATAAAACAAAATTGACCTTGTCGTCTGAAGAGTCCCTTGAGCAAGGACGAAACGCGTCGCGACGGCTCAAATCCATTTATTGTCATTAAATCATTATTCATTTTGTGAAACAATGTCCCAAGTGCTCTTGTCCTGAACCCCCTTAATTGAATTTGAATTTTATTTAAATTTACCAATATGTTTGGTTTAAATCAATACAAAACGCACAAATTTGCATTAATTATGGATTAATGCAGACGCATAGCCAGAAATATCCAATTGGTGGGGGGAGGCGGCTATCTCGCGGGTCTGGAGGCAGAGCGCTTAACGCTTGGAAAATTTTGCATTTTTTGGGGGGCAAAGATAACTTAATTTTAGGCCTATTTAGGTAATAATTAATGCTTTTAAAACGTCCTCCCTTAGTAAATGCTTCGAAAGCGGCTTTAAGTTACTTTAGAGTTTATATCACAGATAAAAATTTCCTCGAAAGTGCAAAAAACGTGATATTTTTCTTGTGCATTTTGGTCGACAGACCAATGGGGGGGGGGCTATAGCTCCTCCCCGCTCCCTTCTGGCAAAGCTATACTGGATCAATTGTTTTGTTTTTTGGTGTGATTTTTCGAAAAAAAAAAATGCAGTCATTTAAAGGCCATTCGGGTCACATTTTGCACGTTTTTAGAGCCATTTAAAATGCCTAAATTTTTAAGAATTGAAAGCCAATTGAAACAATCAAATTGGTGAGTCTTCCCTTTACTTAAAGATTAAGACCAAAACACGTTTAAAATCTTGAAAAAACTGAATAAGAGTGGTTTCTAGAACCATCTGGTCTACCGGGCATGAAAATCGAGACTATAGGTAGGCTAGCCTACTAACTGTTCTTTCGGTAAAAGGCACACGATTAGCAGAACGCTAATTCATTACCTTGACGCTTCGCTCAGCTGAAAACGTAGACCATCCTCAGAAGTTGAGTTGGAGGAGTGTCGAGCACTCCTCCAATACTAGCACAAACAGTACATCTCGCAGATAAGTTACTACAAAATAAATATCAACTGAATCGAGTAAATTAAGAGAGTTATAGATGACTGTAACGTCATAATGATCAACTTGCGAGCTACGGCTAATTCAACAAAACGTAAAAATTCAATTGCTAAACTGTGATGAACCAAGAGAACGAGGCTAAGTCATATATGGTAAAAAATAGCAATAAAACAACATTTACTGAGCATTTTTGGCTAAAGATCGGTACACTGATGGCAATGTCTCACCATACGAGCGGTTGATAACGTTAGTGTGGGCATTGATAAACCAACTTTCAGCAATTAACCGTCTACGATAACTATCAACATATTTTAAAACAGTGGATTCTTCCCAATTAATACGATGATGAAACAACATTAAATGTTCACATAAAGCGGATTTTTCTGGTTCCGCGTTTTTGACGGCTCTTTTATGTTCTGCAACACGACTTTTTAAATCCCGTTTCGTTTGCCCCACATACACAAACTCACTATCAGCACAAGGTATCCTTATACACTAATCGACTCTTTTCATGCTCTGCAATAGGATCTTTGGGTGAGGTAAGAATGTTACCAATGGTTTTAACCGGCTTCATCGCAACTTTCACACCAGCTTCGTTAAGAATACGACCGATACGTTCTGAAGCACCCTGTACATAAGGTATGGAGGTGAAGTTATCATCATCATATTCATCATATTTATTTATTTACTAAGTGACGTCATATCACAAGAAAAAACTGCAACTTCCTCTAGGTCTATCACCAAAGCATCGAAATATGCAATTCCTTTAAAACCAACACACAAACTCGCAAATTCAAAGCGATATTTAGTCACTTGGTGAGGAGACAGCGAAGGACCGAAAGGTCATCTAAGTCTACTGCCACCTCACCGAGTTGAGGTTAAAAAACGTGAAATTTTTCTTGTGCATTGATTGAAGTGCTTAAGATGCTGTGTTGTGTTCCGTTGTTTGACCTTGGGGATGGGGTAGGAGTGCCGGAGAGGGAAACCGTTGAGTTGTAGAACAGACAGAACATGGGTGGTTTCGTGTCGTACATCTGCTGGGATGGTGTTGTGTGTGTTAGCTCTGTCATGTTGTGTCTTGGAAACTGCGAGTTTCTGGTGCTGAGGATGATGAGAATCAAAGTGAAGGTATCTGTCTGTATGGGTGGGTTTGCGGTAGACTTGTGTGCGAAGAGTTTTGTCATGTCGTACATCTAGAACATCCAAGAAAGGTAAAGAGAGATCCTGCTCTTCTTCCATAGTGAACTGTATATGATGACAAACCGAGTTGATATGTTGGTGAAATTCTGTCATGTGCTCTTTTTTCAATACATAAAATGTATCATCCACATATCGAAGCCAGAGTTTAGGTGGCGTGTGAAATGTCGTGAGTGCGGCTTTCTCTATATGCTCCATGAAGATGTTAGCCACAATGGGAGAGATGCATGATCCCATGGGTGTACCAAACGTTTGTCTATACACAACGTTTTGAAATGAAAAAACAGTGGAATTAGAACAGATTTTAAGGCCAGTTTTTATGTCATGAGCATTGAGTTGTGTATGTGTAGGCAAAGAATCATCAACCACGCGTAAATCAAAAATACGCTTCATGGCGCAATCAACAGGTACGGAAGTAAAAAGGTTCACAATACCAAACGACACCAAAATATCATCTTCTTCAAAAGCAATATCTTTATTGCGATCTATAAAATCAATTGAATTCTTGACACTGAAACGATTGGTCATAAGAGGTTTAATAATTTTAGATAAAAATTTTGAAATATTGTACGTGAGTTGACAAAAGACACGATCGGACGAAGAGGAACATTTACTTTATGGATCTTCGGTAACCCATAGAATCGAGGCATAACAGCTTTACTGCAGTGCAACCAACAATATTTGTCCTGTTTAATCTTATTATCCAGCAAAAGTTGGAACACAAAGTCATTAACATCTTTTGTGATATTGTTAAGTGGGTTTCGTTTGGTTACCAATTTGCTGTAAATATCGTTATCGTTTAACAGTGCGTTAATTTTTTGATCGTAGTCTGGCCTCTCCATTATAACAGTACAGTTACCTTTGTCAGCTTTGAGAATCACGATGTCTTTGTCCTCCTTTAGCTCTTTCAAAGCTTGTTTCTCTTCTTTGTTGATATTTCTGTTGGGGAGTCGTGCAGTTTTCACTACTCCGGCGACTTTTGAACGAGCGGTAGAAACTGCAGCTACGTCATTTACTTTGCGTAAGCCTTCTTTAACTCCACAAATGATATCCACCATCGGTAGGCTTTTGGGGCTAAATGCAAAATTGAAGCTTTTTTCTAGTACACCCGTTTGCGTAGGCGTTAACGATTTTGAACTTTGTTTCTATATATCCCTGAGTTATGCTCCCATTTCTGCTTAATGTGCTGATCGCGACAAACTTGTTCCGAGTGGTTACTGCTCTGTCCGTATCTTAATTTTTCCAATTTTTTGTCGTGTCTTTTCTTGGTTTCGGCTTCAACACTGGTTTTGGACTTATTGACATGCAATTATTTTGTTTGATCCTGGTAATAACAGAAATTATGACCAAAGCTTATCACTAAAAATTGGAGGTCAATTAATAAAAAGAGTTTCCTACATTCAATTTCTGGGAGTCAAAATTCAAGAAACTTTATCATGGAAACTGCACATGCTTGAGCTAATACGTAAATTGCGAGCCGGTTATGGGACAGCAGTAAGAATAAAACCTTATCTCAGTCGCGAGGCGCTACTGTTGCTCTACCATACTCTGATTGAAAGCCACCTTCGTAACTGCATGGTTAACTGGTGTTTCGGAAACAAAACTTTAGTAATGAAATAGCAAGCTATATGTAATAAATTTATACGTTTAATATTTAACTTAAGACGCACCCACAATGTGAAACATATAATGATTAAGTATAATTTACTAACCATCAGCCAAATTTATGAACTGGAATTAGCAGTTATAATGTACAAATATCACAAAAATATACAACCTCATCAACTACAAAACATATTCAAAATGAACAATTCTCAAATCAAAACTAGAAGTCATAGTAAGATCATAATGAACTATTGTAAATTCACTACTTCACAGCAGTCTATTAAATTTGCAGGTCCAAAGCTCTGGCTTAAGGTACCCACTAACATTAAGAAAAGCACTTCCACCAAAATATTTGCAACAAAAATGAAAAAACATATCTTAACTACAGCTCAATATTCAACAAAGACAGCTGTTGAAGCTGTTTCATTTTTAATAATAATTACTGGTGTCACTACCAGCAACCGGTGTCATCATACAAAACTACATAAATAATTTGTATAATTTATGTATAATCGATAAATCATCAAACTTTCAAAAAAACTAATGTTCAAATCCCTAAGCCCTAATGTTCAACTCCAAACCCCAAAAACTTTTTATAGTATCTTTTAAATTACAATAATTAAAGCTTAGATAACTAACTACATAACTCTTGGGAATTTGAAAAGTGCTATCAGTCATTTAAACAATTCAAAACATTTCCATCTTTAAATGTTGCTTAATTAAAGTCATTAGTATAAAGAGTTATTTCTTTTATTTTATTTCTTCACTTGATCAAAAGTTTTATTGACGGCTGATAGCATTTATTGTGTTTGTTTTATTGGCAATCAATTTTTGCATCAAAATTGTATTATTTTGGTATGGTAAACAATTATCAAAATTGTTTGACACTGCAAATTGTGGCAAATATTTGACTATTCTGATTCTTATTGCAGCAGATGCAAGCATCAATCTTGTATAATCTCAAACTAATCCTGAAAATAATTTTTTTTTTTTTAGTTTTAAGCGTGTTCAGAATATTCGTTTTTGTTTGTTTGTTTGTTGTTTTGCCTGTTTTGATAGCCGGGTGGCGTGAGCATGGCAGTCTCTATCTCTATTGTAACTATATTATATTTTATTGCTATGATTTGGTTTTTGCCATGTTATAACGTAAGTTTGCGTTTTTCTTGCGTCTCCTTTTTTGGTGTCAACGTTGTGACTTGGCATTCAAAATAAAACTCAGAAAGAAAGAAAGAATAACAGTAGATGGAAAAGTTCAGGGTTAGTTTGCAGCTGTGTTTTTAGTTCAATTCTCTATGTTTTTTTTACTTGCTTCAACTGTTCAATTTTAATGTGACACTCTGTAATTCTTAATTTCAAGAATTTATTGTCGTATTCTCTAGCTAACTTGAAACCGCGTTTAGTGCGGATAGGAGGAGAAAACCGTAAACTTTTGGGGATCAAACCCTCCGATTTGCATCGGTGATTAAATTGCGGATCGCAGTATGATTTGGAAGTTTTTAAGCCAATCTTTTCAAACTTTCTGCTACACTGTAAGACTGTCTGGCCAAATTCTCTTCTAATAAATTCAAAAACTGAATAAGAGTGGTTTCTAGAACCATCTGGTCTACCGGGCATGAAATTGAAAATCGATACTATAGATAGGCTAGCTTGAATTTGGAGGTTAAATTTTGTCAGTGACTTGGCCCATTTCGGAAAACCAAAGTACATTGTCTCCAACAATATTTCTAGCAGTATATAATCAATCAAATATTTGCCTTGGGAAATTTTTGTTTTGTCATGAATGCGGATTATACATTTAAATTGGATGGCAAAAAATTGATTTGAGGGGGCCTAGGCCACCTACCTGGTCGTTAATATTAGTCTGTTGTACACGTATACTGTTGTACGCGAAAATGCTTAAAGAAACTGAAACTGAAAAAAACATAACGCTTTGTTGGTATTATTTTTATCACTGGTGGCCAGAAGTGGAGTCGAGGACTCAAGGCTTGAGGCCAAGGCCAAGGACAGACCCTCTCGAGGCCAAGGACAGGAATGCTTGAGGCCTAGGACCCAGGCGCAAGTGTTTTCCAAAAATTAAAAAAAAGTCTTCAAGAAAAATTTTCAAGCGATCTCAAAGAAAAAAAAAGGAAGGTCTTCAAATAAATTTTTCGGATAACCTCCAAAGGAGGAAAACAAAAAAGGTCTGTGCAAAGTTTTCTGCAGGGTTTCTGGCGTTTTCCAACAAAAATTTAACGGTTCAAAAAATAGTGCTGTCCTCGAGCCGAGGACAGAGCAATTCTCGAAGACTTGACGCTTCGAGGCCAAGGTCAAGGACTTGACCTGTGAGGCCAAGACCAAGGACTTCAAAATGTGTCCTCGAGGCCTAGAACGTCCTCGAGGACTCCACCTCTGTTAGTGGCATTTCAATTGGGGGGCGGGCGGTTTTGCCCCCCCTCCTGGCTACGCCTATGATGAGGTAGGTTTATAAAAACTTCGTCATGGGAAACTCCATTTGTTTACTGCTTGCAATACTTCTATTGGATTTACAGCAAGAGTCATCTTTCGCTGAAACCTTTCTCTCTCAAATATTTTTTGCCGATTTTTCAAAAAAAATCTTATTGAGTAAGTTATAAAATGGTTGTAGAATCAAAATTTAAACTAAAGAATTGTTTTTGTAATAGTCTTTTTAGAATTACGAAAGTCGTTTTCAAACAAGCTTAAACTTGCTTTAGGCATTAACCGCGTTACTCGTGACAGTCCTTTTTTACCGTTATTCAAAAACAAACTACAACAAAAACTATTGATTACAACTTCTTTACTAGTCTGGAAAACTTGAAAGATATTGCAAACAGAAGTGACAGCATTGGTAAAGCTCTTAAAAGTATTACTTAGATGGTTCAATTTGTTCAACTAAAAACAGGATGAGTTTTTAGCGTGTTCCATTTGTCAGAGAGTGATGCTAATTGCTCCAGAAGCACAAAATATGTATCGAAGCTTGTAAAAGATTTCCTTGATGAGCCATCAGAAAAAAACAGTGATTCCAAAGTCGTTCGCTAACCACGACATGCAGACTTTATTAGTGAAATTTTTTAACACCGCGGTTCCTTGAGTGCCGGTGTTGAGAGCAGTAGCGTAGCCGGGGGGGGGGGGGGGCGGGGCCCTCCATTGGCTTATGAAGTATGAAAAATCGCACGTTTTTGGTGCTTTTGAGGCCGATTTTTGGTGAAAAATTGAAAACAGCCCCCTCCAAAGGAAATTGGGGGCCAAAGTTGTGAAGAAGTTGTAGAGTTCATGTCGTGATTCGGTCAGAAAAAGCGCTTGAATTTCCGATATTGGCGGAAAATGCAGTCTAAATTTCGGTGAAGACTTTTTTTTTGGAGATCACCTGTTTTGGGGCGGAAAAAACGTTTGAATTTCCGATTTTGGCCGAAAAATTGGCCTCAATTTTGGTGAAGACCTTTTTTTTTGGAGATCAACTGTTTTTGGGGGGAAAAAACGTTTGAATTTCCGATTGTGGCCGAAAAATCAGCCTCAATTTCGGTGAAGACCTTTTTTTTTTGGAGATCACCTGTTTTTGGGCGAAAAAACGTATGAATCTCCGAGATTTTCGAGAAATTCCGTCTCAATTTTCGGACAAACCGTGTGATTCTGATTCAAGAACAATAAAAATTCGGGTCAAGGTTGTTTGCACTTTTCACACTCTTTCAAAAAAGCCCCCCTTCCCTTTTCCAAATCCTGGCTACGCGCCTGGTTGAGAGTACTTTTTCGTAGGTATAAAGATGTTCTTCGCCCAAAGAGGTTAAGCGATGCGCATTTTCAAATGCTTGTATTTTAGATTATCAATAATTTTTCTGTTTACTAATTTGGTAGCGTGCATAATTTGTTTTGAATATTAATTTCGTATCAATAATTTTTTTGTTTACTAATTTGGTAGCGTGCATAATTTGTTTTGAATATTAATTTCGTATCAATAATTTTTTTGTTTACTAATTTGGTAGCGTGCATAATTTGTTTTGAATATTAATTTCGTATCAATAATTTTTTTGTTTACTAATTTGGTAGCGTGCATAATTTGTTTTGAATATTAATTTCGTATCAATAATTTTTTTGTTTACTAATTTGGTAGCGTGCATAATTTGTTTTGAATATTAATTTCATACCGTAACCTAGTGAGGTTTGAGCAGTGAGTCAATTAGAATTATACTTTTCAAAACGTCACACTTGCGCTTGCGCTAGCGGTTGCACTTGCGGCGCATTTATTTTTTTGGGCTTGCAGAAACGCTTGCGGCGCAATATTTTTAGAGTAGTTGCGCGTGCGCTTGCGGCGCAACTTTAATGACTTGCGCTGCCCACCTCTGTCCCAAGCTAGACAGACGAAACGTTTAGGGTACGTAAATAATAAAAATGTAAAACATGACAAAATTTGTCGATGCCACGTTAATGGGGATTCTCAAAATGTCCTCCTTCTGAACGTAAGACATTTTAAACCCTTGAGCTAAAAAGATAAAATTTTAGTGATATATAGTGAGTTAGATATACATGAAAATTTTTAGTGAATCCACGTTGGTGGGTTTCCCGCCAAAAATGCTTCCAAGATTAAAAAAAATAATCATTCGGTTTAAACAAGTTGAATTTCTAAGATAAAATGATGTAAAAAAGATGAAACTCGACAAAGTTTTTGGGGTGCCTTGTTTCAAAGGAGCCTCTAAAAAATTTAAAATTTTTACCTACTTGTGGTAAACAAATAAATTTCTAAGACAGTTTAGTATAAAACGAATATAAAAGGAGTCAAAATTTGATGCTGTGCTACGTTTGGGGGTGATTTCAGCTAGGCAAATTAAAATAGTAGGCTACTATACTGTACAAGAAAGATAAATTTTGACAAAACTTGGAAATATCAGGTTAAAAGATGTTAAGTAGACCCACCCGAAAGTATAAGATTTTTAACTGCCGTAAGCGAAATGGTTAAAATAGTCATAATGAGTTGATATCAACGGACTTGGGGATTTCAAGATGGGAGATTTTCTCCCAGATGGACTTCCAACATTTAAGGTAGTGAATGAAGAACTTGAGCTCACTGGCTTTAACAGATTTGAGCTATAGATTGCAGAGCTTTTTAATAAACTGTCATCTATTACGTTCAAAAAACTTCTTCTAGCGCTTCGAGATTTTTTAATTAGTAGAGTTTTAGTACTAAATAATCGACTTCATATGTAATTTCCAATATGTTGATTGCAATAATGCAATACTACCGAGTGTAATTTTAATCAAAAATTGGCTGCATAAATTGTCGCTTATCTCTGACCGTGATGAGTAATGAATTTAGTTCAAATAATAAAGTTTTCATCAGAAGTTGCTGGAATTTAAAAGACTACTCTATGTTATTTCATAATGAATTGAAAACTGCTAGCAGTTGTGAAAAGTGAGTTTTGGCGTTTTAAACTGATATTTGCGCTTTTTGATTGAGGTTACTTAATTATTTTAATTACTTTTCTAGATATTTAAAAAGCGAATAACCACAAAGCTGTTGAAGATTGTGAAACAAAATTTGAAATGGGCGCATTTAAGTTTTTTTAATCTGACTTTCAGCGACCATAATTTGCTTAACGCAGTTGCGTCACTATTTAAAAAAGTTAATAAAGCTCAGTAAAAGTTGGATACCGTTACAAAGTTCGTCAAAATCCACGAACGATCTCTTGCGATGTCACGTTTTATTATATGGTTTCTTTTTACAGATGCCACTTTATTAACAATAATTTAAATTGGTGGCAGTGACGGCCCCTTCACAAACCCGTTACAAGGTTTGAGAATTTTTAGGATGCATCGAGATTTAAAAGAAGAAATATCATGATAGACTGCAAACTTATCACAATTAGGAAACACCAACGAATAAGTCGCTAGAAAATTTTTGAAAGGAAAAATCGGATACTTAAACATCGCGTCAATCAACTCGAACTCTCGTTAGTTGGTTTGATCTTAAGTCTATCGGACTTGGAATGCTATAAATAAAAAACGCCCAAAGCCCCAAAATTTCAGCGCTACTTTTTTATAATTTAAAAGATTATTTGTTTACACTTTCTGCCAAAAATTTTGCATGGATTCCTTCGAAAAACGTCTCATTTTGTTGTACTCTCCGGAAAACAAACAAAAAAAATGCACTCTCAGAAAAACAGTAACAACTAGAAGTACTTTTTTAGATTGAAATAATCGGTCTTTACTTGAAACTTAATTGACTAATTTTTTATGGCAAAAGCCAAAAGAAACAGCTAAAACGCAAACGCGTAGTATCTTGCGAAAAAGCTTTAAAAAGCATTTTCCTTTAATTTAGTTTTGTGGTGATAAATTTCAGTTTCATTTCAACAGAATTTGAAAATTTGAGCTTTGTATGTTAAATACTTTCAGTGATATTAACGTTTCAACTAAAAAAGAAAACAACTTCGCATTTTATAGCCGTAAGTAAGTAAGTAAGTAAGTAAATGCTAAAATCAATCAAATCAAACTAAAATGCGATTTCAATGAATTTTTTCCTATTGTTGAAAAACAATGAAAAAATTTGCGAAAAAATTTACTTATTGCGTCACATTAAGCTAACAATCGCGCACAAAAACTTGATTTTCTCGAAACAAGAATTTTGCCATGTTTCCTTTTTGCAACACACCGTAGCACGGCCAAGGACCAAGGACACAACGCGCAAGTGTTTTCCAAGTAAAAGGTGTTCATAAACTTACCACGAGGTCTCTAGCGCGTTTCTCCAAGACGAAGGAAAAAAGGTCATGACCTTGGCCCATTTTTGGTAAATCAAAAATTAGTGCTGTTCTCAACCGCAAACTGGGCATTTACGAGGACTTGTAGGCTTGAAGGCCAAGGACTTTACCTTCGAGGCCAAGGCCAAGAACTTCAAAATGTGTTCTCGCGGACGTCGCCGAGTACTCCACCTCTGAATAATAGCAATGCTATTCAACGTAAAATTATTGTTTTTTTTGCATAAGTCACAGAAAATTTGAATTGTTTTTGCCTAAGTCACTTTGCCAGCGAATGGGATGTTTTCAAGCAAAATCACTTAGCTCATCATTGATATAATCATTTTGATGAATTTTTGCCAAATTTTGATGACGATAGGTTATTCACTAAAAAATTAGAAAGTTTTTTCGTTTTTCTCAAAACTCAAACAAATGACTTAGACTTTTTTTTATTAGGGTGGCGATATCCATTGTGTGGAACAAATGTATTCAAAATACAAAATACAAATACTTGTTGTAAAAAGTATTCAAATACAAAATATCATAGGTGGGCAAGTTAATGCAAAACGTTAGCTTCGTTAACCACTAGTCCGTTAACAAACTTCACACCTCCGATAACGTTAATCCGTTATTTTTAGCTTTAATTAACGGAAGTTGATAAAGTCCGTTAATTCCTTAACATTTTGCTTGTAATTTACATTTTTTCTTATTCATTCGCTTCTAGAACACGTATAGACGCTGTTGAGCAGATTGTTAGGAAACATTTATCGCTATGGTGGTCTTTTTGAGTTTTGAAAGTTACATTTTACAGTTTAGTGTAATTTCAAGATAAAATCAAGTTCAAATGCCCTAACGAAGCTGCGATCGGAAAATCTTTGGAAAGTGCGAACAGCGATAATTAATTGACCTCTAAGGCTGCAGCTTATTATTTGTCACAAAAAAGAGCTCCTTTCTTCGCTCTCTTCTATAAAACTCGTGCTAATTCGTAACAAGTGCTACCAGTGCAAACTGGTTTGTACCGGTACGATGAATGAATGGTGCAAGATATTAGCGATATATCCTTAACGGAAGTTAACAGAACTTAACGGAAGTTAATTTAGTCCGTTAACATGAAAAAACTTTTTAACGGATTGACGAGTTAATGAAAAAGTTAGCTTCGTTATTAACGGATTAACGATTAACGGACTTGTGCCTACCTATGCAAAATATATATAAATAAATGCATTTAAATACAAAAGCAAAATACCGTATTTTGTATTTCAAATACGTATTTGTATTTTCAACTACAAATACATCCCAAGTCTGCTTGTTGTAATGCGCAAAAAATAGAGAACTCTGCTGCAACGCAAAAACAAATTTCAATCTTGGCTTATGACATCAAATATTTTCGGAAACACGGTACATGACGTCAGAAAAATTATCTCTTTGGAAACCACCAACGCTTTAGATGGTATGGTTGGTCTGGACACAGCGTTCTGTCGCATCAATTATAGGTAGTGACTATTTCACCGAAAATTTTCAACTTAAAGAGAATAAAACGAGAATGAGAAATATTCATCCGCGCTTTTTTCATTTGCTTTTTTAGGGGCTAAGATTAGGCTTTAGGTTAGGGTTTGGGTTAGGGTTCGATTTGGGAATAGTTTTAGAGTACGCATTTGAGTTTGTGTTAGATTTGAGTCAGAATTAATAAAAAACTAGATAAAAATTTCCGGTGAAATAAAGCCTTCCTTAATTATATTACCGTATATCTGCCGGTATACTGTGGACTCTGTAAGTTGCTGTTGTGCAAACCTCTTCAGTTTGACTGGTTTGCTAATGCATTGAGCTGTAGAACGCCATTTTTAGCAGTTGTGGTTTGCTAATGTCTGTGTACCTGTAGCCAATTACCAGTAGCCTACCGGTAGCCTACTCTGTAGACAAGGTAGCCTTCTGAATTAGCCTACTTCAGAGTTGTTGTCAAGACTAGGCAGCTTTGCTATTCATAGTTAGTAGGCTAGGCTCATAAAAAAAGCATATACTGTAGCCTACACTTACAAAAACATGAGATTTATTACACACTACTAGTGAACTGTAACTATAAGACCTACTGGTAACAGATAAGTTTGTTTGAAGCTGTTAATGGTTCAGGGTTGTAACATTGTTACGGGTATGAAGATTGCTTTTACAGCCCAAAGGAAGAAAACTACAGCCGGAAGGCTTCATGTGGCATGCTATAGCATTGTGTGCTTCCCCTGCTTTTGGGGAAAGTTTTAAAACTATGTGAACAAACTTTCTTTACCATGAAAGTAAACTAGTCAAAGAACAGAATACTTACTAAACTATAATTACAAACCCAAATGTGCAGTTTTAAAATAATTACATACATATCACTTCTTATCTCAATTTGATAAATTGGTTGATAACAGTCATCAAATGCATTACCGGTAGTTGCTTTGACATTATTCTGTTTATGAATCTTAACTGTCACTAAGTTACGGTACGTTGCTTTGTCAAATAAAATTGTCTGGTGGTGTCAGTTCATTCAATTGATATTTTTACTTTGTCATCTGATATGTTGCTTTAAAAATTTTTAACTTGGGATGCATTAAAAATTACATATTAAATTTTAATTAAAAGCAACTAAAGGATATGTCTTTAAAAAAAAATTAAGTGCTATTCTGAATGCGACCCCTGGAAAAAAGATTTTCTGAATGCTTCCTTTGCAAAAAACTTTGCCAACCCTTGCTTTAGACTAAAGCTTGTTTAGTTTTATGCTATTGCACACAGAGGTGTAAAGTAGTGAAATACTTTTTACTCAAGTAGATTACTTTAGTCAATAAGTGCTGACTGTTGAGTGGATTACTCCAGTATTTTTTTTTTCGCAGTGACGTGGTGCACTGACCATGCACAGATAAATAAACAAAGATTTCAGTGACGTCACTTGTTTTCGGAAATTTTTATTTTGAGTATTACGACTCTAGGTCTTGGGTAGGGTTTAAGTTAGGTTTAGAGCTAGGCCTAGGATTAGGATTAGAGGTAAGGTTTAGGGTTAGGTTTTTTAGGCTTTATTACAAAATGCCTGTGCACACAAAACGTCTGCCTAGCCTTTTCCTTTTTTTTTTTTTTTTTGATATTAAGTACCGTACCTATTTTGGGGACACTTTTACTTCCTTACTTTTTAGCCTAAAGTAACACTATGTAAGTAGTATTTTGGTTTAGAAAAGTACAGAGTACTGTAGTTTTAATTTGAACCAAAATTGGTCAGAACAGTTGGCTTTTCTACTGGCAATTGTTCAATCAGGTCAAGTTAGTTGTCTCTTGCTCTCTTTTTAGCTGGCCACGTTTGCGACAGTGGTCAGACCACCACAGCAACTTTCGCAATGCTTTTTTTCTATGCAAGCGTGTACATGTCTGATCCAATCATATGTTGACCAGTATTCATACGTCAATTTAATAGTTTATATATTCATTTTTATTTTGTTGGAATATTTCACAAATAGCTGTACTTGAGTATTTTTGGTTAAAGCGACTACTTTTTTACTTCTCTGTTTCACTCAATACTTTTTGGTCAATACTTAATGCTTGAATTCATGTGGTTTTTCAGTAATAATGAAACTTTTATGTGATTACCATTTTCAAGTACTTTTTACACCACTGGTTACACACTAAGGAATAAACTGATATTAAAAAGGCATTCAAGTCAAATTTTTCACTTTTGACCAAAATGTTGGAATAAGCAAAAAATGCACTCTCATTATATTTGAACTTTTTACGCCTTCCCATTTTCAAGATATTGCAGGTCAAAATTAGCTGTTTTCCTATTACTTCAGTGTTACCATTTTGTCAGTATTGTGACAGAAGATTAACTTTTGAAAAGCTGGCTTTATTAAACAGCAGCTATTTTTACAGTTCTAAACCTTTACTTTGTTTTACAATAATTCTGCCTTAAAATATTTACTGAGAATTAAGAACATGCAGTAACTTTTTGAAATTTTGTATGTGATTGGCAATTCTAGCATTAGAATTGGCAATCAGAAAGGCAATTGGCTTTTCTAAGAAGAAATCTAATCTGTTAGATCTCAAAAATAGAAGGTTTTAGAAAGCTCAAATTTGGTTAAAGTAATCTTCAGATTTGTCCATTTAAAAAAAAACAAACATGAAATCAAACAAAAAAATTTCCGATCTAATTGCCCTTGTTGCTGCTTAAAGTATTGAGTAGGTCTAAAAGCCTGAATAGTTTTAAATTTCAGCTTTGACTTATTGCCTGAGCAATGAGAATTGGAAATGTGGATTAATGATAACTAAATTGCAACATTTCTAACCTAGTGACGATCGGTGAGGGGCATCAGGGTATTCTTTGAATACCCAAGCAAAATCATCTCATCAGTATTTATTCAAAGTAATATACCTTTTAAATAGTATGTTATATTTTTGCTTTCATGGCTAGTTGGCCACAAGCATAGCATATTCTGCGTAGCAATTGGCGAAACTTAGTGGCAGGCAGTCAATTATTTGAGTTTTCGGCATTATGGTGCTAAACGGTTGATGTGCAGTCGCTGTAGCTTGACTGCACTGGAAGGTATCAAAGCGAAGTTGTGAAAACCCGAAATGGCGTAGCAAAGGAAACCAAGTAATGCCTCGCCTCTGTATCAACCAATCAAATTTGATCAAGTGAAGGAACGTGATGATCGATGTCATTCTAGGTTTTCATATAGCGAGCGTGATTACCTTACCTTCAGCTGCCTGCGCCTGTGGTTGCATGATCGATTGTTACAGACCTGTCAATTAAATTAACTACCCTGAAACATCGTAATACTTTCTCTGAATCAAACAATTGACAATAAAAGACTTGCAAGGTTTTTTAGCAAAAACAACCTTCTATGAAGAAAACTTAAAATTCGTCAAAGTAAATTACAACAGCAATATGGTTCGTTGCGGATAGTTAATTGGGATGTTCCTTCACTGAAAAAAATTTAGAAGAAAAAAAGCAATCGTTGCTGCAGGTAGACCCAAATCCGTTAGAAGATCATTTTTTTCCTTAAAACGTATCAAATCATTTTCTCAAAATAAAATGGAACAAGGCAAACTTTCAGATTTAGGCCTTATATCCATCGAGTCACAATCAGATAATTACTGACGGAAGTCATGGAAACCAAATCTTATCAGGGTTCAGTCATAACAGAATTTGCTTCAGGGGAAAAGCGAATGAAACTTGCTTTTAAATAACTTTCTTGCATCTGCAGTAATTCTGAAACTTTGTTGATTTTAGTGCTCTGCCCTTTGTAGTAAACAGTTTTGTTATTGCTACTCAAACGGCCAAAGCTGTTTCAGCTTGTATATACTATTTCTTTGCTTTTGATAAGCAACTGATCATTGGATGAGGTAAAGGGGTGTTAAAAGTTTTAATCAATTGCTTGAATTGAAAGTAGCACTGAGTGTAGAAATTAAAGTTTATCTTTTTCAATTTTCTACACCTCCACTATACTCATTTCACTCAACAGCTGAAGCGAGACAAGAAAAATTAACTTCAGCTACGCTACCCTCAATTTGAGCCAAAACTTTTTACTCCCATACATGTTTTTGCTACTCCCCCAGTCAAACTTTGTCTTTCAATTTTATTTTTAATTAGTTTATTACAAACATAGTATAAGTATCAATTGCCACCTATACGTGTGGACATAATTCTATAAGTGCAGACCGATCAGGGTTGGAAAAATTACTTGTTTTTGCTTTAATTACAATTACAGCCTAAAATTTTCAATTACAATTACTCAAGTTCAAGTAATTGTAATTCAATTACAATTTCAATTACAATTATAATCAAAAGATTCTCAAAACAATGCGACCAATTCCTTTATATACGAAGCCTTGAGTTTTGCTTATGGCAACACTGCGGTTTTGTTTTGTAGTTCTATATCAGACCTATCGAAGCCCCATTTCTCTCTATTCTTCTTTCTCCATCAATCTGTTTTTAAGTTTAATTTTTGCAGTACTACTTTCGTTTCTAAGCAATTGTCAACTATGTTATTGAATTCATATCACTTCCAGCAACATTATGGTTTTAGCATTATGGTTTTAGCTAAACCATGGTATCATACTGCAATTATTTGTGCAACTAAAAATAAGTTTTAAAACAATTAAATATTGTAAAAAAGTTGAAATTGTGCTCATTACAACTACTATTCAACACTATTTAAATTTTTACCAATAATATCACATATGTAGCATGATCATATAAAATAGAACCATTAGTGTTGTTTTGGCATGCACACAAGGGCACACATGCAAAAAAGCACACAAAATCTTAATATCACAAATAGCATTTAAGTTTCGATCATAGGCGTAGCCAGGGGGGAGGGCAGGGGGCCCGAGCCCCTCCCAATCAAAAAGCCATCAACAAAAAAAATGTGACAAAAAGTCTTGTTTCTTCAGTTTCTTTTAGCATCTTTGCATACAGTGACATGCGGTGAGGCTTTTGGTTGGTGAGGCACAATTTTTTTTCACACTCATGTTCGCAAAAAAATTATTTAAGACAATAAATGACAAGCAAGTAATTGTTTTTATAGCCTTTTAAGGCCGCCGAGAGGGGGGCAGGGGGAGAATGACCCTGGGGCCCATGGACTTTAGGGGGCCCATAGGCTTCAGGAAGCCGTCGGCTTCAGCGGGCCCATAAGCTCGAGAGGGGGCCCATCGAAATGACACTGAGAAATCAGCATGTGAAGCCTGAAGACCTTTTTTCTTTTTTTTGGAGAACACCTAATTTCGACCAGAAAAACCGTTAGAATTTCGGTAAAAACCTTTTTGTTTTTTTTGGAGATCACATCATTTTTTGGACCAAACTGACCGGAAATCCGTCATATTTGAGCTGGCCCCGAGCCCACTTTTGGTCCACGGCGGCACTGTAACCATTAAACGAAAACCAAATTTTTCGATAATTAATTATTCGTTTAATTTTTACTGTTCACTTTAAGCCAAATCAATTCTTAAAGTTTTGAAAATCTATAAAGATAGCCTAGCCTATTATTTGGCTTTGATGTGGACATAATTGAAGTTTTTGTGCTTGCTAAGCCTTCTTGGCAAATTCTCTAAGTCACAAAAACCCGGTTTCAGTCCCAGCATTATTATTTGCTAAAAACATGAAAGCAAAAATGAAGATTTTTATAGCGCAACCACTCTTTTCTTGAGAACAGTTCTACTCTTTTTGAATTGAGAGGTTCTTTCGTAATGATGTCTCGAGCAAATCTTTTAAATCGGTTTTCTTTTAGCTATTTCAATTCAATTTATTTGTTCACTTGAGTTCAATTTCCAGAAACTTAACACCAATGAAAAAATATATTCACACGCTCAAATAGAATGATTATTAATGCCAATAAAGGAAATAAATGTGGGCTAATTTACTGTAACATTTAACAGAAGTAATTGCTGATGAAGGCATAGAAATTAATAGGCAATTGCAAAGTTTACCAGTATTGTAGTTTGAATCACTTACTATCAAGCAAACAGGACAGCGAAAGACCTGTTTCTGGTCATCGAGTCAAGCTGCTCTTGTAACTAATTTATTATTGTAATTATTATAAGTTTTTTTGAGGGGGTAGCTTTTTTTTAAACATTTTTAAAATAAACAAGAAACAAAGTAAGGATTCAACCAAAAATAGCAGTTAGCATAAGAAAAGAGCACACTTAGGCTTATCTCGAGTTATCAAGACTGTAAGTACTTCAGTAATTACTTAGCATGGACAATTTTATTTGTTTGCTAAATGAGTATTTTGGTAATTGTTTAAAAGTTGGTGAAATATTATTCCATATTTTTACTCCAATGCACGAGCAAAGTCATTGCCCGTTTCGAGTTTTAGCTCGTTCCAAATAAAAATTGTCTGCAGTAATCGATCTCGATCTCGTTTTTCTAGTAATCAATCTCGCATGAAGTTTGCTAGCATATTTGAAATAATTGTCAAAATTTTCAGATTACCTGAAGTGATAATAAGAGTACATAAATTTAGCAATTTCTATAACTTCAAGTTCAGATAAAAAACTTAGTTTAGAAAGTCTCTCAGCTTTGAGACTAAATTTTCTTCCATTTTAGTTCATTTTCTCGTATTAAATTGTTTTTATTTCGCCAGAAAAATAACTTGTTCAATTTCGCAATGAACGAAAGACTACAAAAAAACTGCTTAAACTTTTTCTCATTCTATGACGTCACAGGTGAGGCACGTCGCAAAATCAGATTTAAAAGCATTATGCGTTGTCTGCAATTTGTTTGAGAAAAAAAGGCATACTTTTACTTTCTTCATTAAAATTTGCTTAGCTGATGTTAGGCACAATTGACAATGCCTCACTTCGCATATTTGATGCGATGCTCAATGCACGCCATAGTGATAGCAATATTACACCGAATAGTTTGGGTGTTTTAATGCAAAAGACATAACATAAAAGCAGTGAATAGGCTGCACAAAAAAAGTAAACATGACAAAAATTAATAATGTTTTTGATAAATATTTTGATTTGTATGAAACCATTTTATTTTAATTATATACTTAATTTTCGTTTTTCTTTGCACAATTCTACAGGTGAGGCACGGCCTCACCTGCCTCCCCTGATCGCACGTCCCTGTTTGTGTACAACAGTACTCGCGTACAATAATAATTAACAATAATATTGACGACCAGGAAGCTTGGGTCCCATTAATCCGATTTTGCCAACCAATTAGAATGTATAACCAGGGTGAAATTAAGGAGTTTTGTCCTGAAAGTTGCTCCCTCAGGCCATCATCTAACCCTTTTTGAAAGCAATGCAATAACCAGGGCCGGATTCACCATATGACACAGTGCCATGGCCCTGCTCTCAGATCGTAAAATTTTTTTTTTGATTTCTTCTATATTTGGCAGAAAGATGTTGCGAAAATCCCTAAAGTACCGTGGGCCTCATGCAATGTAAATCCGGCCCTGGAATAACATGGTTGGTAAGCGTGACCACTAATGTACCATTTTTCTATTACAATTCATTTCCACCTCGCCAGTTTTTATGCACAAAATACTTTTTAAAAAAAGAAAAATAAGCTAGGGTAAATGCTCACTGAACAAAACATTAAATTTCAATTGAGGGGGCCTGGGCCCCCTAGCCTTACTTGTACACCTATAACTGGCTAATTGATAAAAACAAAAATCTCTGAAGAAAATATTCGAGTGGATTATTATTTACTGTTAAAATATTGCATGAGGCAATGCACCTTACTTCCAAGCCTTACTCGGCCAAATAAATCACTTACAATTAAAATTCAACAACAAATTGCAGAATTATCAACGTGTTTTGGACTTAAATTGCAAGAAAAAAAAGGATTGAACAAATAATTTTTTTGGCTTTGGTTTCAAATGCTACAAATTTAGTTGTTTCAAATGGCTGTGAACAGATGCAAAATGTGATCCGATTTCATTAAAATAGCTTTTTATTTCAAAAAATTGCAAAAAAACTGCCCAGCAGCTGGGGGCTTCGCTCCCAGACTCTCAAAGCCACCGGTGGCTTGGGGTCATCCACCAGATCCCTGTCTGTGATACGTTTGAGTTACATTAGCTTACTTAACCTGTCTCCCAACTTGGACAATTGCACTTTTTAACTATTAGTTTACAGTACCTCTACCTTTGGCAAAATTCTGGTTAATTGCCAACAACAGGCCTCAGCTTTAAATCTTCCTTTCTACGATATCTTTGCCCCTCAAAAAGTTCCTCTTTTGAAACTTTCTGATGACGTCATTTCCTGTGATTTGTGGTTTGGCTACCCCAATCAAAAATCCTGGTTATGCCTGTGGTTACAATGGTTACTTACCACCGGTTACTGTCACATCTGAGGTTAGGCTAATCAGGCGCGGCACCAGGATAGCGTGACTATGGGGGAGGGGCAGAAATAAATTTTGGGGGGGCACGAGAAGTTTATTTGTGTGAATATGAGAGCGAAACGCAGGCACAAGAAATTTATCCCAGTCTAGATCAAATGAGCAAGGTAAAGATCAAAAAAAAGGTCTTCACTGAAATTCAGAGGGATTTTCCGGCCGAAATCAGAAATTCAACCGGTTTTTTCGGCCGAAAACAGGTGATCTCCAAAAAAAAAGGCCTTCACTGAAATTCAGAGGGATTTTCTGGCCGGAATCAGAAACTCAAACAGTTTTTCCAGCCAAAAACGGGTGATTACCCCCCCAAAAAAGGTCTTCATCTTGATAACTTTATGAAATCTGATTTGAGTCCACAAAAATTAGGAAATTAAGGGTGGCAAACACCAATTTGGGCCTCGATTTGCACTCCAGTAGCCCTGAGCCTGTTAATTTCTTCGGGACACAGTCCTCGCTTGGGGGGGCACAATTTTTGTTTGGGGAGGCACAAGCAGTCATTTGGGGGGCACGGCCCCGAAATGCCCTCCAGAGGCGTCGGGCCTGAGGCTAATTCTATGTTAAGCTATTTTTTATCTTAAAGTTAATGTTGGTTATGATTAGAGTAGGTGCTAAGTTTAGGTTATGAATATGATTAACCCTATCTCTAAAACTAACTCTGACTATTCCTAACCTGCTTTGATGTTCGATTTGTCACTTCAGATGTGATTGCAACCGACAGAAAATTTCGATATCAATTTGCAACCGGAGGAAAATTGATATTGTTCAAACACATTTTGTGATCATCTATCTTAGTGAATAATGGAGTAATTGTAATTAAAAATGGGCAGAAATTTTTTTCATTACAATTACAATTATTGACTTTTGAAAATTCGCAATTACAGCAAAATCGTGTAACTAATTACAATTTTGTCAATTACAATTATAATTTTTTCAAGCCTGGACCGGATGCGCAATTACTTCATGTACGAAAATAAACGACGTAATAAATTTTTAATTGAATACCCAAACCTTTTTGCCACCGATCGTCACTGTTCTAACCCATTTTTGTGTATATGCTTCAACCTATTTTCAGATTGGATATACTCACTAAAACAACTTTTTGTTTTAAATTAATGTTTATTACTTTGGATGCTATTTAAGTTAAAGTGATATTTAGGGTACAATTATTACGGTATACTGCAGAGGTTCTTAAAGTATGGGTTGCAGAGGGTCAAAAATGGATTGCACCAAGGTCATTCCAAGCTGTCAAAGCAAATTTTTTTCTTTTCATTTTTCAAGTTTTTTCAATTCCATTATAAGTTAATTATTGCATCATCTGCATTTCTTTTGGCTTCATCTCAATGAAAATGGGTTGTTGCATCATAAGTGATTTTTCTAGAGCTAATACAGCCAAATTATAATCACATTGCTAGTCCTTTCAATGTAAAGTTGGAAAGCAGCCTTTGCATCCCCTTGTGGTCTAGATATTCATCATTTTAATGGAGTGTTGTAGTCTTTGTTTGTTCTCTCGACAGACTTAAGTTTTAATTGATGCCTGATCTATATCACATATAATTTACTAGCATACCAAATTGTAGTTTCAATGAAGCCCCTGCATCATTATCACTCTCACCAAGAAAAAATTTTGTCCCTATTTTTTAATGTTTATTTAATCCTCAAAATAAACTCCTGTTATGTTCTTGTTAGGTTAGAGTAAAATTTGGTCAGCTTTCAAATTTAGTGGAATGTGAGGCAAATTTGGGATTTTCATATGAAATGATTTTCAAGTCATTTGAAATGACTTTCAAGTCATTTTCATATGAAATGACTTTCAAGTTTATTTCACCGTATTCACTTAGATACACATAACCAGAAAATAAAGACCATAGGATCAGCTAAAGTCAGCTGCATCTACAAAAGCAAATCTTAAACAATATGGGTAAACTTAGCTTGGTATAAAAGGAAGAACACTGCAAGACATTACGGCCATATTAACCGGAACTTTGTAAAAAAAAAAGAACAAGATAAAAAATAAGCATAAATAAATGGTTTCAAATATGGCTATTGGCTACATTATGTTGTAAGACATTTAAGAAAAAAAGTACAAAAGTTTTTAGGGAGCACTTGACTTTTTCACTAGAAAATTTTAGATTAAGAAAGTAATACAAAAATGAGAAATATTCATCTGCGCATTTTTAATTTTTTTTTTTAGAGTAAGCATTTGAGTTTGGGTTAGGAGGTTAGAATTGAGTCAAAATTAATAAAAAAGTAGATAAAAGTTTCTGGTGAATAGAACCTTCTAAATTTTAATATACTGGTAGTTCTAAATATAACTACATTTTGTGTTCATGATAGAGTGTTAGAATTAGGGAGAAAGTTAAAATTAGATTTCTGATTAGAATTTGAAAAAAATGTTAAAATTTTCTAGAGGAATTAAGCTTTCCTTTTAACTGTGTGCAATTGTTATGAATAAACAAATTACAAATTGAATGAATTGTAATGTGATTCTTCCTGAATTTTGTAGTTATGTTCGATGTAAAATATTTGACCAGTCTTGACAATATTCTGTTAGCTTTATTTAAGTATGAAAGCAGGTTTAGATTTATAACCTTATAAGGTTCATAGAAGATAGTTAGTTTAAAAACATGACAAATACAACTTGGGTGGGAGATTGGCGTCCTCATCGACCAAGAGGGCCAATTGGGGCTCACTTTAAATCACCTGGGCCAAAATATATGCTTCCTGGATCAACAGGTAAGATTAATAAATTAATATATGAGTTTTTTACAGTATTGTTTTACCAATAATTTCAGCATTGCTGGCTAAACTGTAATCTGTTATTTCCCAGTCACCACCAAAACTAAGATCTCTTTGCATAGAGATCTGAAAATATGCTATAAAAAGAATAATAATGAAATGAGGTAATGCATTGCTTAAAAATTTTTTCTAGAGTTAAAAAGGTCTTCATACCAGAATTTGAATCTTCCGGTTAAAAAAACTCGTTATAGTTTAGTTTCTATCAACATAATATCAATATATATGTCGTTGTTCCACCACTATTTTAAGTTGATGTAATGTTTCCAATAAATTTTTCTTTCTTTGGTGTGATGTGTTAATATATACAATACATTGTAAAAATGCTCTAAAATGAAGTTGCGATTCAAAAGTGTTAATTAAAAATTATACTGTTAGACCAAGTTTACTTAATTTAGAAGTTCAAAACTCAGTGTCTTGTTTCATTATTAAAGGGAGTAACGAAACAACTAAAACATATCTTTACCAAATTTCATATTTCTAAAACCTATGTTTCTGAGATAATTCTTTTCCAAGTTTAGATCTCTCCAGCGGTGTTGCCCGTTAAAATCTAATTTTCTGAAAATTTGGATATTCTATCGAACTTGTAAAAAGATTCTGTTACAACACCAATTCATGCTGAAGCCTTGCATTTAGATGCTTTCAAACCAGTTGTGAATGATACCTTAAACATTATTTTAGAAAATTAAATTTTTAACTGGTAACACCGTTTTCAGAATATTTTTTATTTTTTGCATTTAACTCTAACTGGATGCTTCATCCCCTTGAAGTTCAAAACTCACTATAGTGCCATACTTGATACATCCCGTGATATGTAGGTTACCATTCTCATGATGCTCGAAAACAACGAAACCCCTCATATAGTTTTGGAACAAGGCATGCCACATTTTCAAATGAATCCAGTCCAGGACCTTGTTATTTGGTTCCTGCTCGAATGACAAGAACAGGAAGTGATGGAACGCCACATTATTCACTTTATTCCCGAAGGCGAGGCATAGAGCCTTTTAGAAACCCTGGACCAGGCGAGTCTCACCTTATATTTTTGTAGTTTATTTAATTAATTTGTGAGTTGTTTGTGTATTCATTAAATTATAAAATAACAAAAATTAGGTAAAACAGATTTATATTTTAAAGGACTTCACTAAAACTAACCATCATGTTTCTATCCAAGATCACTATCAAACTAATTTTGAATTCCAACTACTTGTTTAGACTACACCAACTTAAAAAATTTGAGCGGAGCGAATTACCGTTGTAAATAAGAGTACAGTGCCACTACTAGGGATGGTGCCTTAACAAGTTTTTTGAAAGTTTAGGGCCTTGAGGTGTTGAGTACACAAATTTTTTTAGTATCTTCATTCTTGGCAACCTCGACATGAGACCATTAAACCTGGCTGTCAAATAAGTCTGTAAAACTGCGAGAACTGCATGCTGGGTTAATATTTTCAATACTTTTTAGGAACTTACAGTCCTGAAAAGAGTGGTAGATCAGCATACTTTTCAGCACCATGTTACTCACTTTCGGGAAGAAATAAACCACTAAAAACAGATAACAGTCCTGGTAAGCATTTTCACATAATATTGACAAATCTGATTTTATCTCTTTAAGGGTTTAGTTATGTTTTTCGCTGATTGGTTTATGGATATGCCGAGCTAATGTGTATCCATTATCTAAGTTGGGTGTTTGTCGGTATCATTTTTTGATGAGATTAATTCTACATAAAAAGCTCTTTATATCAGATTTTTCAGAATAACCATTTGCGTTTCGCTTTTGCGATTAAGTAGTTGAGTTACTCTACTCTGTGTGTATGGTAGCCGATTTGCTGTTTTTTGATGATTATTCTGTTACAGAATGGACAAGCTATTCTATTTGTAAATATCTATGTCGTTATTCTAGGGCCAGCCGCTTATATGCTGCCTAAAGTGATGGGCCCTTTCTCGGTGGGTAAAACTTCCTTACCGAGTTATACCATGGTCAGTAGACGAAGTTATGGCTCATTCCACGATGACCTCCAACGGGTAAAATCGTGATACTAACACACCATGATACACATTTGTGGGGTTGGATTGTGGCTTTAGCACTGTATAAGACTAGCTTTTCATCTTCGGTGTGCAGTGCAATGAAATGTTTTCTGGACTGTTTCACTAACACCTGCTGTACTTTAATACTTTCTTATCTCTATTTCTTCAATAATTTGACAGTTAAGCTATTGATTGGTGATATCCGACTTGTGTTCACTAGACCAATGTCGCCGCAACTCGCAAGTATGCGGAAGTCCTGGCGTAGATAGGGTATGTATCCTGTTCAACAAAAACGTTCTCCCAGTATTTAGCATTGAAGTCGGTACCCGGCCATAGTGGTGCCATATCCTTGAATGATCTAGCTCATAAATATTGGCTTAAATCCTTGGTTTAATCTTTCAAAACCAACTTTTTATCAAGAGAAGTAAAATTGTTTCGCCGTAGCAGGGAATTAGCCAACGTATTTTCATATGTTGCCTTTGTTCACCCCACAAATTGACAAAGGACAATTGCTACAAGTTACGAGTGAAACGATAAGCAATTGAGGACATTACTGTGCCCTGTTTCAAAAATTCTTCCGCTTGATTAAAAATCTTGGCTATGGTGAAACCTTAGTCAGGCTGCATTTCCCAATCTTGATTTCAGGTATACTGTTTTCATGAATAAATTTGAGCAAAAATTGAAAATTATCTTCGTCAAATTCAACATAAATCTGCACCGCACGGCGTTGGCATCAACTTATTTTGATGCAAGACTTAAGGTTTTTGTGAATATCCTTAAGAAAGGACTTTTCCGGAATGGTCATTAACCCAAGTTTCCATTCCAGCTCGGAAAATTGATTTTTTGGAGGTGTGTCGTAAGGATATTCTTTGTGCGGTGTCACTGAAGGTCATAAATTTTGATGTATTTATAGGCCCTGGTGCTTACGCTTTGCCACCAATACTTACAGCAAAACCACCTGCTTATACAATGGTTGGGAAAGCTTATGTTGGCAGTTTTGCTGAAGATTTATCGATGGTTTGACTTAAAAAACCGTAGTTGCATGCTGTCGAAACAAGAAATGTTTAAATGACATCAGCAAAAAATCGGAATGAGGTTGCAAAATTTTAATACAAAATCAAAGCAAATATAGTAATTGATTGTCGGAAGTTGGGAGCTTAGTTTGAACGATGATAATAATTTGAGGGACAGTAGTAATTTCTTAAATGTGATGTTTCAATGATTTGTCGCATTCGATTTATCATTTAGTGATGTTTAGGAAATACTGCTCCAAATCGGTTTTACTGGAGAAATGAGAACTACTTGAAGTAATAAATAGGCGACCCCAAACCATTTTCCACAATTTCCGAAAATACGTTTTAATCCGTTTGACTCTATACCATTGGCAACCCAGCATTTCGCAATTTTTGACATCACAAAAGGTGTACGGTAAATCAAAACTGGTAGTCTATAGCAGTAGCCAAATTTTTAGATTTGGTTGTTGGCTGCTCACTGCTATCGGTTGGTAATCGCCTTTCTTAGTCTGCAAAAATTTTTGCAAAACTATGCCTTTTGTGATGTCCCAAAATTGCGAAATGCAGGGTTGCCGATGGTACGGAGTCAAACGGATTAAAACGTAATTGCGCGAATAAAGGGAATTATAGAAAAAGGTTTGGGGGCACCTATTTACTACCTCAAGTAGTTCTCATTTCTTCAATAAAACCAACGTCGAGCAGTATCTCTTTTAACAATGTTTTAATCGTGTCGAAACCAAATTACTTTCACTACTTTTCTATAACGGTCTGGATAGCTGTATAGCCTAATGAACCACGATTTTATTGGAGTGAAATAGTCTACTAATGTTTTGGCTTGTGGCAAAGTTTGCATTAGTTTTGCAATAACCATTTTTAATCATTCACCTTTAGTTAAGCATCTTTTTGATTTGAAGCTTGTCTTGCTTATTCTTGTGGTTGTTATTAGTGTTTCTATTTTCATTTTTGATACTTGTAATTAATTCAGGGTTGTCACATCCTGGAAAAGTCCTGGATTTTTTTGCTGTCCTGAAAAGTCCTTGAATTTTGTTCATAGATTCTGGAAAATATCCGGAAGGTTATCCCGTGCTTCACCAGGACAGAATGGAGAAGTCAACCAGCGAGTAGCGGCGTAACAGGGTGGGGGGCTTCCCCTCAGCAAAGTTTCTTAGAAATTTTAAACAAAAAATGCGAGCGTTAAAACGTGTTTTGTACTCATGAATAACAGGGGAGGGGGGGGGTGAAAAGAACTGGGCAATTCAGTTCTTCAACTGGTTTCCAAATGTTAGCGATTTAGTTCTTTCAAATGGCTCTGAAATGGTGCGAAATTTGATCCAAATGGCCTTAAAATTGCTATTTTTCCGAAAAATAACAAAAATCGTCCAGCAGTTTGGGGCTTTTTCCCTGATCCCCTTGGCCTCCGGCGGCTGAGTCTCTGTCCCTAGAACCCGTCTGTGATATGCATGAAATGCATCAATTTGCTCAGCACGCTGCCAAATTGAGACGTTTTTAAAATGGAAAATTTTATTTGGATTTAAAGGGGCATTGAAGTCTAATTTTTGAATTTTAACACCAAATTTATAAAAAAATAATTGATTAGCAACGTTTTTGTCACGCTTTTTCATTGTTTGAGGTTAAATAGCTTGAAGGGAAATGATTTTGAAATAAGGGAAAAAATTTTGCAGGGGCAACACTACATTAAATTTGCATTAGCGATTTCAAAACCAACTCTGCCAAATTATAGTCTGGGAGTGAGGATTTGCCTTTGGCAGGTTTTCTGCTGTGGCTTCGGTACTTAGATGAGTTTTTGAAAGTGGAATTTATCTTAGTAGTTTAAATTTGCATCTTTTAAGACAAGCATATTTGTTTTAGTGCACTTAAAAGAAAAGATGAGAAGTAGGCCTATTTTCGGCCAAGTTGTTCTTTGTAATTATTAGGGTAAACCAACTTGTATAAATTGCTGTAGGTTAGACTAGACTTTACTGTTTTTTATAACTTCTTAATAGGCTAGGCTTAAACTAGGCGTATAGCCTAGGTATAGGCCGATACCTAGGCTAGGCTTACATACCTTGAGTAATGATTAATGTCAGCTAGCGTGTAGTAGCCCTAGTAACAGCGACATCAAACGTAGACAAATTTCAAAAAAGTGAAAGAAATTCTGATCGAAATAAGGAAAATATAAATGCAATAATCTTTTGATGTAGTAATGGTAGAATTCTGAAGTTGAGCTCAAAAATTATTTAAAAAATACAAATTTTGTTTCAATTGCAATAAATCAATAAAAGTTAGGCTTCAATGCCCCTTTAAGTCCTACTCCCTTAGCAAAATCCTAGTTGCGCCCCTGCTAATAAGTTATAAGAGCCGACAGGAAGGACTTCCCTTTGGTTTTGGAGTAATAGTGAAAATTAAATTTTAAGGACTGTAAAAAGAGTTTTAAACAACCCTTCTTTGCAGTTTCTGTGGCAACCCTGTTAATTCTTTTTAGTAGTGTTCCTAATTTCTATATTGATTAAGGTAGTCATGTTAGCGTAGAAAACCTCTCAAATTTTATGACAATAGTCAACTACTTTTAGTTAATAATCAACTACACAATGCAACGAAATCTCTCTTGTAAATCTTGTAGATAAAACCTCGTGTAAGCTCTTAGTAAATGCGGTATTTAATGTTTGATTGACCAAGTAAGCGATGCATTTTTTGAATAGTGAATCTTTACATACTTCACGGTAACTTAAACAAAGCATACTAAATTGATATGATGATTGATGAAATAATCCTAGTTGCAATTGAAATTAAGAATAGCGAATTACGCTTAGCTCTATTATTGTGTGACGATTTAAGAAGTTCGATGTTTAATGGCGCAAATATCGCATTAGCAAGTTTTTCAACGTAGATTTTGCTCGATATAATTTCGCCAAATGTTTTCAGACGCCTGGTCCAGGCACTTACAGAATTGTGCCTCCTACTACTTACAAGAACAAAGGCCCTGAATATAGCATGACTGCTCGAAACATGCTCCCAAGCGACCCAACGCAGAAACCTGGTCCAGGAGCACATAGTCCAGAAAGGGTAAGAGTGAAATTCATTGCATATTCTTTTTTTGTCCTCGTAATTGCACTTAACCAGAGACATCTTTAAAATCATTGAATGTTTATTTTAAACAAATTTTGACTCCCACATATGTACCGGTACTTTGCATTTGAAACTAGAAGCAATAAAATTGTTTTTATTAGTACGTACTGGATATAGATTATAGGTCAATGGCCGACGTTGTATCTGCGTCGATTCCCTTATGTCAACAATAAGTTGTGAAATGCCGGCGTTATCTTTTATCGTATTTGTGGTCCTTTGTAGTTTTCACAATGCAAAAAGATTTTTATATGTCAATACTTTTTAATATGGAGCGGTGTGGTGTAGCTAATGTTTCGTGATCGATCTGTAGAAAGTGTTTAATTTCATAACAATTGAACGTTTATTTTGCTGGAACAAAAACCTTAGTGTGAGATGTGAACAAAGCTAACGTAACAATGCAAACTTCTCCATACAATAGAATTTCAATGATATTTGAGGTCAAACAGCCTGTACGTGTGCTTTTTGTTCATTGTTGCTGCTCCTATTCCTCGCTTGGCGACTGTTTGTTCGAGAATAGGATTTCATGTTTAGTCAATACAAAGAATTTTGAAACACTACAAAAGAAAAGATTACGTTTGATTGATTCATAAGTAATGCTGGCTATTTAACGCAGAAAAAAAACTTATTAAATACGGCATTGAGGAAAAGGAATCACAATGCAATTTATGATTATCTTTTCAGAGCTTTATTATGAGAGCACTTGCCCTTAGCCCCACCGCGAAAAGTGGTATTGACCTTATGCCGCGAATTTGAGTCGAATAATACGTGGCGAAAAAAAGGCCCTCAACAAACACTGCGGGAAAAATCTTAGATGTAATGCCGAGTTAGTGTCAGTAAATGAGAAAAATGTACGTTTTGGCTAGCTTCCGTGCCCCCTACCCATATCCATCCCTGCATCCTTTGGTTTGGTCAGAATAAGGTAAAATTGATCTTGAAACTGTTGTTTAAAATAATTTAACGTAAGTTGTCCCTTTCACAGAGGAAACTGTTTCATGTTTTGCAAACTGCGTTTGCTTTTAGATGATGAACGTCCGACGATCTGCGCCAGTCTATTCATTTGGTATTCGACACTCAGAATACACTGCTCCTTTAATCGTGGACCCGGTACAGTAAAACAAAATCGGTGAAATTGTTATGTTTCTATATTGAAATTATGTTGTAATCATTTTTACTTGCTTGGTGGGAATTTGGTTTAATATTCAACCAAAAGCTATTCTACCTCGTGGCAATACCATTGTCTGATAATTTTAGCCTAGGAACAAGAAAATGAATTGAATAAGGCCAAGTTTCATATTTGCATAGTATTTTTGAAGATTACTTGTGTGTTTCATTTGCTTTATTCTGCTGTAACTTTATAGGCTTAATGAGTAGTTTGTTACGTCCTTGTAGTTTAAATTGATAAACCAGATGTAATCTCAAAAGTGTACCAAAGTATTTCTTGTAAATAATCTAGATTTAGCTGTCGTTACATCTCTACATCCATACCACATTACAGAAAATTTAATATTGTTCAGCAGTGGTCGGCAATCACCGGTACGTGGAGAGTTCGTTACCGGCCGTATACTTTTCCTGGTTAAATACGTTGCAATATATTTGTAACGTTACATGCAACTGCGTTTAGACGTTTTATGAAAAAAGATTTGATTACACTAGTTTTAAATTTTAACATCCTGTGATGAAATAATTCCAGTGTACAGAAAGTAGTACATTGCTAAACATTTGTGTTTATTTTTGAAAGCCGATCCGCAGTATTAAAAAAGGATACCGACCCCTGTTGTATTGTGTATGCAGGTAGATGCTTAACGACTATTCTCAGTTTACCACCCATTGACTTTTGTTACTAATCATCAAGTGGTGATACACGTTGCCACCTACATGGCTACTCACTCGGTACTGTATATAACTCGAAGATTAATTTACTAATTTTTTTAGGAACATCCAAAATTAATCTAGGTTGTTATGTATTTTTTTATTTTAGATTGTCTTTGAAACAATCGTTCTGGAAATATGATGTAATTACAAACACAGTTAATCTTAAAGCCAAGCTAAACTGAAAAAGCATTATTAGTTTGGTTGCTCTGGAAAACTATTTGCTGCCGTGCAAAAACAACACGAGAATATAAAGCCAAAAACTTTCGATAAAAGCACTGAGCAGTTATTCAAAACTGATTTTTTCTTAATTTTACTGTTTTAAAGCAGCGTGTATGTTCAGTTTAGCTGGTTGAAAGTAACTGTTCGTTTTAGACGAATCTGTAGTGCATATTTTCTTAACTGCTATGGTGTATGTTGTTTGCACTGTCTCTCGAGTTACTGTCGTTCTCGGCCAATGTATTAATGAACTCACTGTCTACCATTTGAAGTTTATCACTGTAATGTTCGCCCAATGCATATGTCCTGGTGTTTTAGTTTCTCACGTGCCAAAATCTTTAAACATGATAATACGTTGGTTGAAACAAACCTCCGTTTAGGTAAAAGCTGACTAAAAGGACATGTGAACTGGGCACTTGTGTACTGACGTCATCTGCCCCTACTCTTAAACACGGCCAAAACAAAATAACTGCACTTTTTCTTTTGTTGTTTCCGTTGTAGTGCTATGTTTACGAAAATCTGTGTTGTACGTAACTTGTGTAGGTATTTAGCATTTTGGTTTGCTTTTTTCTTAGGGCTTCAGATACGGTTCTTGGGAGAAATTGCTCGCAGTTGATTGTTGAATACCATCACGTTAAGTTGGATATTTGAGATGTTAGTGATTGAAATTTGCCTTTATGTTTGGTTCTTATAACCAATAAATAATGGACAGACGTAATGTGACCTCATTTAAATCGTTTTGTTTGCTCATGGATCAACAAAGTGCTTTTAAGAGCTAAATTGGACTTACTTAATTAAATGTTCTATTATAGCAGGCCATTGACAAGTGCATTATTACAGGTGCCCGAAACACATAACGCTATGCTTTGTTTATTGGACGACTTTGAAGCGCGTTTTTCGTTTTCGAATTTGCGACAAACCGGCCGGTCGCTACTCGCTAGTCTGCGAATTCCAGCACACTTCATAACACCTCCTATGGTAGTGGCTAGTGGTGTACTTGGATCCATGCATAAATGAATTGCCCGCATGAAATTATAATGTTAAAAGGAAAACGGAAAAGTAGGAGAGCCATCAAATGTTTATCACTGGGTACTGTATTAAACATGATACAATTTAACCCTACATTAACTTACTTGCGCATTTGAAGATGGGACAATGACCCCTACGAAAAGAGCAAATTCCTTTTAGTTACATATTGATTACTCAAACATTACTTGGTAAAATTAACGTCAATCAATTGTTAAAAAAGCTTAAACCGGGTAACAATTTCCACGAGTGAAGCGAAACGACGATCGTGGAAAAGCGAACAGAGCCTAGCGCTGAATCCGGCCGCTCGAGAGGGAGGCCGTCGACATGTAGCGCAAGGACCGACGGCGGCGAAGTAGGCCGCGAGGCGAGCGCGCGCAACTCTTCCCGATCGGACCGGCCCAAGGTGGGTGTCAGGCCCGTGTCGCGCACAAGACTCGAGGACGAAACGCGCGAGGACTAGTTTGTCCTTGTACTGAATAGTAAGTAGCTGGGAGAGCGCTAATTTCTTATTTATACCCCATATAACCGCTACCTTAATTTCGGTTCAGTGCTTTGTCCCCACCACTGCAAACAGTTGCATTTATAGTTAATCATTTTGAAACAATTTCGCTGCGAACATTTATGCCTTTCAGTGCAAAATGACAAATAAGGCTAGATATCATTCGACTACGGTACATAATTTATTTCGAACTATGAATATTTAAAATTAATACCCAGTTAAATAATTAACAATACAAAGACTCTTTGACAAAAAATAATTACAGTACAGTTACACATAACATTATGATTCTCTGCAGGAGAGTCAAGAGTTCCCACGATAATCAAATGTTGCAGACGGTTTGAAAAAATTGGTCAAGTGCGAAATTGTAATTGCAAATAGTTACAATAACCAACAATATTAATGCTTTTGACCAAAATAGGACAGCAAAGAGACCTTGAGGTCTACTTGCTATGTTGGTCTGTGAACTAACCAAGTTTGTTAACAGAGGTGAAGTCGAGGACACAAGGCTCGAGGCCAAGGACGCAAAAAATATCCGAGGCCAAGGCAAAGGACAGCCTTTCCGAGGACAGACCCTCTCGAGGCCAAGGACCAAGGACACAGCCCCAAGTGTTCTCCAAAAAAAGGTGTTCAAAAAAGTTTTTCAGACAATCACCAAATTAAAGGCGTAGCCAGAATTTTTGATTGGGGGAGGCCCAAACCACAAATCACATGAAATGACGTCCTCAAAAATTTTCAAAAGAGGAAATTTTTGTGGGACAAATATATTGTAGCATGGAAGATCTGAAATCGTTGCCTATTGGCACTTAACCAGGATTTTGCAGAGAGCGCTTAAACTAACAGTTGAAAAAGTGCAAATATCTAACTTTGGAGACGTGGTGAGAAAGCTTATGTAACTCAAACGTACCACAGACGGGGGTCTGGGGGCGAAGCCCCCACCCGCTTGGCAATTTTTTGAAAAAAAAAACACTATTTTAATGCCATTGAATCACATTTCGCAGTATTCAGAGCCATTTGAAAGCACTAGATTTTTGAAATTTGAAAGCCAATTGAAAAAATTAAATTGTTTAATGCTCCTTTTACTTGCACTTTAAGTCCAAAACACGTTTAACATCTTGCATTTTTGAGTTAAATTTTGATTGTAAGTTATTTGGTCCAGGCAGGGGGAAGTAAGGTGCTTTATCTCTGGCTACATTTCAGCAGTAAATAATAATCCACTCGAAGATTTTCCTTAGAGATTTTTGTTTTGTCAAGAAAATAACCAGTTATAGGAGTATATGTTCGGCCAGGGGGCCCAGGCCCCCTCAATTGAAGTTCAATGATTTGTTCAATCAGCATTTTTCGTGGCTAATTTTTTAAAAGTATTTTGAGCGTAAAAACTGGGGAGTTGGAGATGAATTACTGAATTATTATTAAAAAATGGTACAATAGATGGTTACGCATACTAACCATGTTATTGCAGGGCCGGATTTGAATCTCGCTGGGCCCCTGGCACTTTGGGGATTTTTGCAACATCTTTCTGCCAAATATAGGGGAAGACCAAAGAAAATCTTACAATTTGAGCGTGGGGCTTCTAGCTGGTTCTGCGCCATGTTATGGTAAATCCGGCCCTGGTTAATGCATTACGTTCATAAAAAGGCTATATTAGGGTCTGAGATAGCAACTTTTAGGGAAAAAAATCTCCATTTCTTCCGGGTTATACATTTAAATTGGCTGGCAAAAATTGAATTGAGGGGGGCCCGGGGCCCTTGTCTTCCTTATTATTGTTCGTTACTGTTGCAAGCGAAAAATGCTGAAAACAAACTGAAACTGAAGAAACAGTAGGCTTTTTTTGGCACATTTTTTTCATTGGTGAAATTTCAATTGGGGGGGGGGGTTCCCTAGTCCCTCCCTCTTGGCTACGCCTATGCTCCAATTGAAGAAAACAAAAAAGGTGTTTGTAAATTTTTCGCGAGGTTTCCGGCGTTTTCCAACAAAATTTCTATGGTTTAAGAAATACTGCTGTCTTCGAGCCGAGGACAGGGCAATTTTCGAGGACTTGAGGCTTCGAGGCCAAGGACTTCAAAATGTGTCCTCGAGGACTCCACCTCTGTTTGTAAAAGTAGTTATTTTGGACATTAGTCGACTTACTCTTAAAGAGAAATGATCTAATTATAGAATTGTGAAATCGTTGAATTTGGATTTTGAATGTCCCAAACCGCAAATTTATTGTATTGCTTAAGTTGCATGTTGCAATTGAAAGGCAAATTTTTAATTTTGCATTAACTAATAGTGCCGCTGCCACACTAAACTAAACAACTCAACATGAATTATATTAACGTTGGGTTGTTTAGCTTATTGTGGCAAATACAAAAAAAATGCAAATTACTAGAAAGCTTAGCGATATTATCACTACGAAAGAACATATTCCACATATTTACCATCCATTCACAAACTAAACAAATAAATTCTTTGCAACACTTAAAAGACTCGTATAAAAACAATGAAAACTCTCTGAAAATGCTTTAAATTAAAATATAAAATCGCTTCAGATTTAAAAATAGCTATGAATTAAAAACAAAAATACAGGGACAGAATGACACTGTATTTTCGGCAGGATAGCCCAATGCTGCTTCTGTGATTGACAGGCAGGATCTTGAGCTTTTATTAAAAACTTGTGTTTATGCAGATGATTCAAGATAGAAAGGTTTCAAATGCGGCTAATAAAATACTTTTCACCTTATTTTTCCTTTTCTGATATGCTTTAAGAGACTTGGAAAGCTACACTACTAAACAGCGTAAACACAATAACTCTATCCTGTTATTGTATTTAGATACAAGTCTATCCCCAACCGTAGCAACACCAAACCTGTAGCAACACCAAATCTAGAATATTAAGCATACGTATAATTAAAACAGGAAACATAAAAAAAACAAGACGGGATTGAAATGAATTGTATCATAATAGGGTAGAGACTAGGCAGCAAAAAAAAATTTGTTGGCAAATCTTCGACAGCCCTTCAACTTAGCTTTGGTTTCTTGAAACTCCATTTTTCTTTACAAACAAACTTTTAAAGATCATGCACTAAAATGTGAAACCTTGTACCGCACTGGTACCGAACAGCATAAAAGGAAATCTATACACTCAGTTATAGCCCACTTGGCGTTGAGATTCCACTCATGATGGAGCCAAAATAACCAGTGATCACCGTATATGAGGTTGTGCTCACATCAAGTAGAAAAAGATATTTAAATACAAGAGCCTCCACCAAGTCGACATAACTGTGTTTCAAAAGATCAAAGCATATTTGAAGTACAAACAATATGTAAAAGTAGAAAACTGATTTTAACGAAAAGTTCAAGGAAAAATTTAAGGTAATATTTCGAAAGACTCGACACACAACACAAAATTAAAAACAAGACATCCTTTTTTTTCTTAAATAGTTACGTACACACAACGAGAATTGTTTGATAGGACATGGGATTCTGACTAAATTAATTGCACAAGACTGGCAAGATGTACAAGTGCAAAGTTCATACACCAATTGTAACTCAAAATATATCGGCACGAAAAATTATGAATTTTTTTATCGATACCCCTTAAAATTAAGGATCCTAGAATAGAGTATACTCAAATCTTGTTTCTTTCCCTTGTCACACGAATGAAATCCCTAAATCTGACTTCGAGTTTCGCCGTCGTTAACGATCAAACAATTCAATGTAAAATATCGAAAGTGCAAGGGCTGTAAGCTGTACTTCAACCTGCTACATGAATTAATGATTATCTGTTTCGCAATAACGGTTGATGCCTGACTACGATTGTACGTGATAGTTCGTCGTAAGTTGTCCGTTTGTAACGATTGAATATAGCCGTAAAAAATGCAGGGATCATCAATGCGATCATTAGATTCTTCACAAGAGACCTAATAAGTGCACTGAAAAAATATGAAATTGTAATTATCTTATTTGAAAATAAGGCAGCTGGTCGAGCAGTTAGGTCTTCGTCTTTGGAGCAGGAGGTATGAGGTTAAAATCGTGGGCCGGTCAAATCCGGATCACGTCTTTTCGGTGCGACCATTTCGGCGCCACCTATTTCGTAGCCGGTCGTTTTCTGCACAGATCGTTTAGGCGCCAATTCGGTGCTCTTTGACAGTTCAGTTATTTAGGTATAGTCAAAAAGCGCCGAATATTGGCGCAAAAAAGGTCCGCGCCGAAAAGTCGAGTCCCGTCAAATCACAGTTAGTATTGCCACCGCTACGATGTTTTTTCAAAAGCTGTGGAGCCCGGGTGAAACAACGCGGAGATCGACTGAACGTTGAAAGTTGAAAAATTGACCTGAACGTTGAAAAAACCGATCAGTGGTCGAGTGGATAGAGCGTCTGCTACTGAAGCGGTAGACTCGGGTTCGATTCCCGGTCGGGTCAAACCACAGACTATAAAATTGGTATTCACAGCTTTCCTGCTTGACGTTCAGCATTAAAAGGGACAGCCTCCGCCGTGTGGTAGACAGGTGGCAGCTTGACTCGAAGACCGAAAGGTCCCTTCGCTGTCTCCTGGCCAAGGCAACTTGGTGAATAAAATGTAATTACAATTACAAAGGATGCCCAGAGCCATCTAGAAAAGTGTAGAAATTCTATTGCACTACAATCTTATCCTCAAAAAAGCGACAGGCAATTCCAAGAAACCAAGCCATTGTAATGTGGTCGTAGACAAAGTTACGTCATTTGAACTAGCTTTCAGGCACTATATTTAGTTTTTGCAGGAACAATTTCATGTAGACACGATGCTCATTTTTTAGGCCAAAACTAAGAACAATACCTGCCACAGCTAAATAAAAAATTAAGAAAAAAGTCAAAAATTCAAATTAAAAAAATATACGCAATACGTGGTTTGCATTAAACATGCTACATCAATCGCACCTTATTTCAAAATTTAGTAAGGTCAAAAACTTTTTAAAACTACATAAGCTTTAAAAACCGCCAACTACACAACGTAACTTACCCAGCGAAAGTAGCAGGCGTCCCTGGAGTGACAGACACAATATTGGGTCGAATTTGAGTGACTGCCGAGCATGATACAACTTTCAAACCAAATAGAAGCTTTCCGGGAGTAAATCCAAGCAACCAAATAAATAACCACTGCAAACGCGTTAAGAAGTTAACTTTGGAAACCAAAATACCTCAGAATACTACAATCACAAATTAATGCTAACTATACAAGACTATTTAAAACATGTACGCAGAGCAAAAGATTGAACATCAATTTCATATGGTCTGACAAAGCAAAGAATCAGCTCTACGTAGTGTGTTTTGTCGTTTTTTCCTCAAATTTCAGCGAGTTTCAAAACATATGATGTATTAAACCGCACCTTAAACGTCCATAGCTAAAACCAAGTAGCAACAATTTTAGCAATTACAATGCCTATCAAACATAGCTAATCTGCAACTACATTGCCCCAAAGTCATAACTTATGTAGATGCGTTCCATTTAAAAATAGATATGTTCTAAGGAGCACGTCACACTTTAGCAGCCAAGCAGAAAAAAATTTGAGTATTTCTTGTGTTTAGGAACATCTTACGCTGTTTTAAAATACAAATACATTATACACATCGGTATGTTTAGAATTCGAATTAAAAACAGTACTTGATTTAACGTCAAATGGCCTTCCAACTACAGTAATTTAGAATGCAAAATACATTACCTAGAAATAAAAATAAAAAGCACATCTAACCTCATAAATACCAGTCAGAATTCGGTATAAAATTGTGGCTGATAACAGCATGGACAGCTCGTTTTCCACCAGTTCCAAATCTTCATCAGTAAAATTGTCTCGAAAAATTTCTTCCCAATTGTCCGTTAAAAAATCCTCTTGAAAAAATTTAAAAACCTTCCATCCCAATATTTCATTCGACTGAACGTGTATACTACTAAAAAAATTTTTTTCTCACAAAACAGACAAGTAGCTTTGAACATAGCATTAATCACCACAGCACTATTATATCATTAGATACCAGTTTATATTACATATTATCAGTGACGATCGGTGGCAAAAAGTTTTGGGTATTCAATTCAAAATTTATTCCGTCGTTTATTTTCGTACATGAAGTAATTGCGCATCCGGTCTGCGCATATAGAATTATGTCCATACGTATAGGTGGCATTTGATATTTATACTTTACTTGTACTGTACTATTTAAAAATAAAAAGTGAAAGACAAAGTTTGACTTGGGGGAGTAGCAAAAACACGCTTGGGAGTAAAAAGTTTTGGCTGGAATTGAGGGTAGCGTAGCTGAAGTTAATTTTTCTCGTCTCGCTTCAGCTGTTGAGTGAAATGAGTATAGTGGAGGTGTAGAAAAATGAAAAAGATAAACTATAACTTCTACACTCAATTCAAGCAATCGATTAAAACTTTTAACACGCCTTTACCTCATCCAATGATCAGTTGCCTACAAAAAGCAAGAAAATAGTACAAGCTGAAACAGCTTTGGCCGTTTGATTAGCAATTCAAACAAAACTGTTTACTACAAAGGGCAGAGCACTAAAATCGGCAAAGTTTCTGAATTACTGCAGATGCAAGAAAGTCATTTAAAAGTAAATTCCATTCGCTTTTCCGCTGAAGCAAATTCTGTTATGACTGAATCCTGAAAAGATTTGGTTTCCATGACTTCTGTCAGTAATTGTGACTCGATGGATATAAGGCCTAAATCTAAAAGTCTGTCTTGTTCCATTTTATTTTGAGAAAATGATTGATACGTTTTAAGGAAGAAAACGATCTTTCAACGGATTTGGGTCTACCTGCAGCAATGTATGCTTTTTTTTTCTTCAAAAGTTTTTTGAGTGAAGAAACATCCCAATAAACTATCCACAGCATTCGTTGTGTTATATTGCTGTCGTTATTTACTTTGACGAATTTTTAGTTTTCCTCATAGTAGGTTATTTTTGCCAAAAAACCTTGCAAGTCTTTTACTATCAATTGTTTGATACGGAAAAAGTATTACGATGTTTCAGGGTAGTTAATTTAATTGACAGGTCTGTAACGGTCGATCGCGCAACCACAGGCGCAGGCAGCTGAAGGCAAGGTAATCACGCTCGCTATCTAAAAACCCAGGATGACGTCAAACGTGACGTTTCTTCACTTGACCAAATTTGATTGGTTAATACAGAGGCGGGGCGTTACATGGTTTCCTTTGCTACGCCATTTTGGGTTTTCACAACTTCGCTTTGATACCTTCCAGAGCAGTCAAGCTACAGCGACTGCATAGTGCATACCAACGTTTAGCGCCACAATGCCGAAAACTCAAATAATTGACTGCCTGCCACTAGGTTTTGCCAATTGCTACGCAGAATACGCTATGCTTGTGGCCAACTACCCATGAAAGCAAAAATAACTAAATTATAAAAAACTATTTAAAAGATATATTACTTTGAATAAATACAAATGAGATGATTTTGTTTGGGTATTCAAAGAATATCCTGATGCCCCTTACCGATCGTCACTACATATTATTCATTTACAGTACGTTTCTCGACAATGTAGCTCAGCAGCAGTTTGAGCAAGCAGTTAGAAATCAAAAGGTTGCTAAAACTTAGTTTATTCCTAAACTGGTATTGCATCGTTTTTCTATTAGCATTCCACCTATGCACACAACACTTTCGATTGACGACCTGTTAGGACCAGGTTGAAGTCGTGTATTGGCATGAAAGCCAGAGTTACCCAGACAAGAAGTAGACTACTTGCACTTCAGATTCGAGTACTTGCGAAAAGCAACAAACTATTAGGGTTAGGTGAGATTCTACAAAGAACCAGACAAAACTACCAGATTTTCTAAAACCAAACAGTCCAATGTTTGTAGTAATCCAACAAATTTGCAAAAACATTTATGTGATTTGGTTAAATGAGGCACCGCAAGGTGTAGAATAAACCATGATGAAATTTCTCAACACTTCAGATAGCAAGATTTACGCAAAAATATATGCAAAAGAAAAAGGGTAATCAAAACTAAACTTACTTGAAACCAAGCAAATTCATAACGTAAACAAGACCAATAGTTTTAAGAATAAGAAGTAAAACAAAATCGGCAGTTTCAGCAAAAGCTCGACGAATTATTGAAGGAACAGTATATTCTGTAACATAGCAGTGACGTCACAAAATGCTACCAGTGCTTAATTTTTTCTCATTTTAAAAATTTCACATATTCCGCATGTATGTTTCACACATTTCTCATTTAATTTAACATTGAGCTACATGTGAAAATTTTCATTCAAACATAGGGTTTTGTTTGGAAAAAAAAGAAATCATTGAAAAGATTGCTTTTACCCTCATATTTTGAATCAATGTTTCTCCAATTAAAATGATCAAGTCACCATTTAATATTAGTAGCAATAATGACAACACACACTCATCAAAAGGAATTAACAAACCATAATTTATGCCAACATAATAAAATGTTAGGGTAACTTAATCATTAAATGAAAACTTGACCTTTATTTTGTGGAATATTTTGAGGTGGTGGAGGAGGTTGAGTAAAATTCTGATTTGGTGGAGCAGGTGGTGGTGGTGGTGGCAGTCTTGAAGAAGCCTGAAAAATATAGCAATCTCTAACGTAAAAAGCTGCAAAAAATAACATGCAGTTTGAGATGCACCTGCTATTTATTTGCCAGACATGGATGAGAATTGCAAATATATAAACAATCAAAACGCAGCATGAATTCATAGCTAAAAACAACACCAAAGAAAAATTGAGATACAATTTGGACTATCACCCATCACATAAACTATAAAACAAAGCAGTTTTGCTTTGCACAATTTTTCTTTGTCAGATGTTCAGAACTGCTTTACTCTTGCTTACTAATTGTCAACTTAAAAAAGATTGAGCTTGAATTGTATGTACGAGTGGTGAGTATTACAAACACCACTTTACCAATAGCATTCTTTGATGTTAAATTTATATGTGTATAGTGTACTCTATACAACTTTACATTTATTACACTTATACCACCAGTGTGCATGATTCAAAAAATGCTGCCTAAACTGATAAGTGAAACATTAAGTAAAACAAAAGTTTAACTTTGAAGAATGTTATTTGGTAAAAAATATGAAATAAAAACATTTTGTGTAGTTTCACTGTTTTCATAACAGATAAAAAATTATTTTCTTACATTTCTACCTTGCATGATATTTGCAGATGTAATCAGCACAATTTCATACATAGGCTACTTGAGATTTAAGTGCAGCAAAGAGGAATAAGGGTAATTATTAAGACTTATTCACTTAAAGCTATATGTAACTACTACATGGAACAAACGTTACAGCAAAATCAGACTTTACATCAAATAAACAGCACAAAAAAATAGCTTTTAAGACTTATTCACTTAAAGCTATATGTAACTACTACATGGAACAAACGTTACAGCAAAATCAGACTTTACATCAAATAAACAGCACAAAAAAATAGCTTTTACTCAGCATCAGCACAAACTTTATTGTTATATTAACATTATTGTTTTTAAAAACTTGTGAAGAGTGAGCTGATGGCACCAAATATATCAACAAGATTCAGATTGACAATGTTTCATTAATACTGAGACTAGAGGACAGTACCTGATTCATCATGTGCATGTTTAACGCATGCATTTGCATGGTGAGATACTGGTGCCACATCCAATAATACTTTTCTTTTTCTTGAGACCATTGTCGCAGTTGTTTCATGTACTCATCTGTAGCTGAGACAGATGTCTAGAAAAATAGCGTAGTGACCAGAAGAATAAGTCTAAATAGGGAGCCCTAGTAGCAGACAGATGTGACCGTTTTATTCAACTGACATGTCATTCAACAAACAAAACTCAATTTCAGAAACATAGCCTTATAACAGATCAAGCAATCCAGACCACAGCTCTCACACTCTGGATTGTTCAACTGAGCCAGTTAACTGCAATAAGAGCCACACGTCTTTTTGACCCTGGATGGTAAAACAGCCAGCAAATTTTGATAAAAATCACACTGAAGTTAAAAATCCTTACAATTTAGGAAGGGGCTAGTGTTACGTTACCAGTATGTAATGTCCATAAAGAAAAAAAGAGAGCAAAGAGTGAGCGCTCATTCACTTATTTACTCTGCTGAAAGTCATACTGGTATTTTACACCACTTCAAAATCGTTAAAATGCTTACAATATTACATATCAATAGTATGGTAAATTTGGATGATGTCAATTTGCCATCTAGAACACATAAACTCAGAGCTATAAAATCACCAGCAGAGTCCAGATGCAATGTACTGGTAGTTTGTCATCGAAGCAAAGGCTTAGGGTTTACAGTAAAGTATTTCTGGTGTAATAATGGTATCTCTGTTATCACCAGTCTGCTCATTAATTTTTACTCAAAGCCAAAATGCTGAAATGTTTAATAACACAAACCGTTTTGTTTTCCTTTGTATTTGTTGCTTTTACATCAGAATTCATTGCAAAACCCTGCTTCAGATTGGGACTAACTCAAAACTGACAACGACAAACAGAATACCAGTATGAATAAGCCTGAAGTTGGATATCAGCAACCTGGTAATGCAATTGCAAAACCCAACAACTTAGGATTATAACTAAAAAATGGACAAATAAGACCTACTGCCAAGTTTACTTAACACACACACACAAAAAAAAAAAACATTAGGCTATGGGCTAGTTAGCACAACATAGGTAGAAAAGCATGCAAAACCAAACAACAATCTGCACAGTCAAGTTTGAAATTATTATCCAAGTGTTTCATACAAATCAAATCCAATTTATTGTAAGCCAAATACACCCAGAATAAGAGAAAACGCAAACACAATCATCAATTAAAAAGGTTAATTCTATAGGCCAATCAATAACAGGAACTTTTAAAATACATTCAGAAAACTATAGCCTAATTTAATGGAGTATTGGCTAGGAAGCACCAAAAACCTGGAAAGTTTATGAGTCAAGGTGCTTCCTAAATTGTTCACACTTGGAAAATTAAATAAAATGGGTTCAAAGAACTGGCCTAATCAAATGATAGGCTGTGCAATGTAAACAAGTACCGGTAATCTTCAACATGGGAGAAAAACAAACAACAATACAGAATAGCCTACTAGTTAAAAAAGTAAACTATACGTATAAATGTTGAATACAGCCAACATAATGGCCCAGCGTTTGGTATCAATCATCCTTTGTCCTAATCTGAATTGAATTGAATTAAACTGAATTAATCAGCGAGTAGAGCTCGTAAGGAATAACAGCCTATTCCCTACTGCAGCGGAATAGCCAGAGGAGACATACCGGTATCGAGTTATTGTGGCGGAGTCGGAATGGATGTAAAATTTAACTCCGTTAAAAAAAACAACCACCACAAGCAGCTAAGTGTTAATCATGTTAACAGAACGTTAACAACGAGAACGCTAACGCGGTAAGCATGATTTCTGAAGGGGGAGAGTGGCAGACGGTTAAAAAAGGTCATTGGTTGATCAGTTGACTAGATCACTTGCTAGACCACAGCAAAAAGAAAGTATTCAGTGTCATATATAGCCTATTGTTTAATTTTGAGTTGAATGGTACTGGTAGGCGTAATAAACTTAAACTGTAGAACTACCGGTACATTAGAAGTGTAGGCTACCGTACTGTATAAGGTACTGCCTACAGGGCAGGCGAAGCAAAGAATAGTTACTGTGCATTTACTGACAATACATACCATAAAAAATAACATAGGTTGGACCTGATGATTTAGAAATTTAGAATTGAATACTGTAAAAATAGGTTTCAAGTTGATTGAAGAAAGTCTTCTGTAGGCCTATCATATGTCATCAAAAGAGCATGAGTGTCTTCATAAATACCGTTTCATCTCTAATTTATATGGCAACTGGACTAACTATTAAAGCTGAGGAGGTACTAACTTTATTGTTATAAGTCCTGAGTCCGTAGTATAAAATTTGACTGCTATTGGTTGTTTGGAAGGCATTATTTCACTAGAATTTTCAGCTGTATCTAGTTTTTTTTTATTAATTCTGACTCAAATCAGACTCAAATTCTTACTCTAAAACTAACTCAAATTGAACCCAAATCCTATCTTAAACACTAATCTTGACTTGTAAAAAAGCAACTGAAATATGTATGGATGGATCTTTCTCATTTTTATTTTACTCTTTTTAATTTAAAATTTTGTGTAAAATAATCACTCCCTATGTGTTTCTGATTCAGATATTTTGCTCTGGTGATTATTTTCTGTGTCCCTGTGGCAAATTTGCAGGTACCTTATAGATATTACTCTTGAACTTAAAAAGGTTTACTAACTGATCTTTCATACTGTAATTTATGGAGTTTATTGAGATAATGATTAACCATGTAGAAATATCTGCATTTGAATCTCAAAGTACAGTAGCATATCAGATGATATTTTCACTGAACATTATCCTAAAAAAATATAAAGACTGGCCTCAAGTAAAAATAAAAATGGTTGATAAATAATGAATTCAATAAAATAAAAGCATTGTTTAATATTTTATTAATTTTCATATACCAGTCTTTTGTTTTATTTTTGTATATTTGCTAGTTGTTTCATGTTGATATTGATATTTTTGCCATTTCTTGCTGTTATGGCATGCCTTTGCTGAATTGGTCTTATATTATGATATCGGTATGCTGTCAAAACATGAGAAGGGGTAGAACTAGTTTTTGAGCACAAAAAGTGCTCATGTGCACTCCTCTGGTGCACATGTGCACTTCCACAGTGCACACGTGCTCTTTCACAGTGCACATGTGCTCTTTTCATGTGCACATGTGCAGTTATGGTGAGCACATGTGCACCTGCACTTATGATGTGTACTTTTCACGTGCATAGTCCCTGTAATTAAAGTGTACAGTGCACACGCTCATCATTAGTGCACTAGTTGACATCATTTGTGCACTCGTTAGTGCACTGGTGCACGTCAAAGCATTGTGCACTAGCATGCATAATTAGTGTGACGGCATGTCATTAGTGCATGTGCACATCGTTAGTGAGCTAGCGTGCATTGGTTGTGTAACAACATGCCATTACTGCACGTCAATACATAGTCCACTTGCGCACATCATTATTGCACATGCACTTCATTAGTGCTCATCAATAGTGCACTAGCGCATATCATTAGTGCATGTTGACATGAAAAGTGCACATCTGTGTTCCCTCTAACTTTATGGCTTGTCGGCGAGTGCCCAAATTATCTTAAAACAATTGTGCCCAAAGCTCTAAAAAGACGTATATGTGCCCTAAATTTCATACCAATCCAGTATCAAAGTATACCGAATGTCATATTTTTACAAATTTGTCGAATTTTCTTAAGCTTTGTTTACTAAATTGCCAAAAATTATTTGCCCCTGCTCCAAATCGCCGATTCGCTGAAAAAAATCGGCTTAGTGGGAATACTGGTGCACATGTGCACTAAATGTGTTAAAAGATTGATTTAACCCCTGTAACAAAACATGTACTAAAATGCATAAATGTTTCATTTTCTGTCTTAATTGAAAATTTTCTAGAAAGATTTTTAAATTAAAAACAAATATTTAGACTTTGTACAATATTTAATGTGTGTTGATTCATATGAACTAAGCACTCTGCGCCTGTCTAATCACACCAATGCAGAGCACTTTTCTTGGTTTTGTTTGCTGGTTTTTCATCACGCTGAGCCACCACAATGGGAAGACTGCTTGGCCCCATTGTAAAATAAGCATAAAGTGTCTTATCTAAGAACAAAACAGTTGGATGCATTGCCAGATCCAGAATTGAAATAGGTGCCAGCATTCAGCAACCTTTCGATTATTACCCGATGCTTCACTGCTCACTGAGCTATAGTGCGAGTCTAAAGTATATCATACAGATTAATTCACTAAAGTATTTTGCAGCTTGCCTACTTTGTTGGACTTTATACTGCTTTAGCAAGTGCCTATTTGGTAAAAAACAAATTGCAGCAATCAATCATACCAAAGCACCATCAGCTATATTTAATTGGATTTGTTGGGTTATGGATTTATTATTCAATTTGGGGATGGTAAGATTAATGACCTTTAATTTAATCAGAAGAATTGAAACTAAAAAGAAAATAGACACAAAACTTCTTATTAACATTGGCATTTTTGTGTATAGCTTAGTCATTTGAATGATATTAATTTAAAGAGCAGTTCTGCTAGTTTTGCTTAATGATTAAGTTGTTTGACTTTGTTCTAATTTTGCTTAAATGGCTTATTACAAAGTTTTATTTTGTTCTAATTTGGCTTGTCTGGCTATTCTTATGTATATTTTTTGAAATGAAATATGATTTTGTTGCAGGTACATGATTTTACCTATTGCTCAAGTGACTGTTGCTTATGTCTTATCAGTGAGTATGCCTATTGCGATATCAGCAAGGTAAGTCGGGAACATGTTTATGTGGCATGCATGTCATGATGTGGGCTTTTGGGCGCAGCCTATTTCGTCATAAGCACAGTGATCATTAGTGTTTTGTTTCATTTTCACAACAGAAATAAGGCTTAGAAATTACCTTAAGCTTTCTAGCTTGAAAGAGAACCTTACAAGTATAAGCCAAGTGCTATGAAGTTGATTTTACTAAAAAAGTTGTTTTCTGATTCTGTGTACTCATTTAATCCTTTCTTTAATTTTTTTTAAAAACTGATACTTTTCATTCAAGGAAAATAAAGGGATAATTGAATCCACCAGACTGCACCTATAATTTAGGTTTTGAATTTTATGAAGTGTTTGGTTTATATTTATTCAGTGTTCCCTTTTAAGTCTTTGTGAGTTGATATGCATCCAAAAATCGGCGATTTTCATAGCAAAGAATGGAAAATTCAAAAATGAGTCAGTGTGTGCCCAATAAAAACACTGATTCGCTGATAGAATTAGGCTTAATGGTTACATAGTATCAATTTGTGGTGTTTGTAGAATTATGCATGATGTAGAATTACAGTTATATTGAATTCTTTTAGTTTTGACAAAGGTTTTGAATAAACATGAAGCCTAGGTTTACTAAATGACATATGGTACCATGTGTTATTTTCAAATTCATAATTTACATTAATGTGAATATTTTTGTTTTTTCGTTCAGACTTGTAGCACACTGCACTCCATAAGTAACATATTAATTTTTCAGATACATTTTTGTATTTGCAATGTCTTTTTTATCTCTTTGTCATCTGCATATTGTTTACCTTCGATTAAATGCATTTGAAGTCAATCAATCAGCCGATTACACAGGGTAAGTTGAAAAACGAAACTTTCATCACCAATACAATGGTTGCATTGTAAGTGAAATGATTGAGTAATTCGATCGAAACTACCAAGCAGCTTCACACTACTAATCACAGCAAAAAAAAAAAAACTAACGATCTCGAAAAAAGAAAACTAGCTAGCTCTATTGTACGTCAAAATTTAATGAAAATTTTGAACTAATTGTTGACTTGAACGTTTCCATTCTTAATATGGTCTGACATATGAGCAACATTGAAGTTATTCTAGCCCCTTTTTTGTGTGTACTCTGTAAAGCTTGCAAAAGGATGCATCTTAATTTACCTCATTATTTTTCTTAGTAAACCTTGCACATATCTTCCATATTACTCAGTCAGAGCCTTCCAGCCATCCTTTTTCATTTGATTTAGTGATTATTTAGCCTTACTACCTTTAGGCCAATTCTTGAATAAAGTTTGAAATTTCCTATGTTGTTTTAGACCACTTATGATAATCACTCAACGCATTACTGCCTTGGCTTACAGTATTCAGGATGGTAAGATATACTGTATACTCTTATAACTAAATATTAGCTGAAAATACTTTTGAGATGCTGAAAGAATTTATTTCACATAGTGCAGTAGATTGATTATATGAAGAAGCATCTAAGAAACAATATACATATAGACGTAATCGTAGATATTTGATGGTTACCAGAATCCGTGAAATACTTTTCCGACTTAAAATTGTTGCTAGTGAATATGACAATGTGACAGCTATTACAGTATGTTTCTAAAGCCCTAATGTGTGTTCCCATTTTAGGATTGACTAAATCAGATAAAGAATTGAATGAGATTCAAAAGAAATATGCAGTAAAGTAAGTGTTTGTACATTTTTAGGAAAACCACCGTTATAGAGCAGATCCCCAAAACCCTTGTTTAATGACGTATCGCTAAAAACTTATAACATCTTCAGAGCTAAAATTTTCTGATTACTCAGAAGATGGTATTTCTACGTTTTTAGTAATTCTTCGGCTGTTGAATATATTGATTGCATTTTGTCTGTACTTGTTATTCGTAGAATCGCTTAGCGTTTACAGTTGCTTGCTCCTAAATGTTAAATTGTGTGTGCAATATTATTTGCAATACAATATTGCTCACTACAATATTTTACTTGACGATTGAACACTTTTGTATATTTTAGAAAAATGCCTTCTTTTTCCGAATACTTTGCCTATATGTTCAGTTTTACTGGAATCATGTGTGGACCTTTCGCGTTTTACAATGATGTGATGCCTATTCTGCGAGGTTCCTATAAAAAGGTACCGTACCTTATAAAAGACATTTTGCATTATCTGAGTGATTTTTTTACAGCTTAACCTACTAAATTTCTGTTATTGTTTTTTTGTGTGGTGTTATTAGGTATGATATTGTTTCTCGGAACTAAACATAAACTTGTAGAGCTTGTTCTCAGGAGCTGCTTTTATTGCAATGTGCACTACCGAAGTAGGCCAGGTTTGTTGCATCGAGCCATGGCATGTTACACCTACTATTTTGGCCAAAGTTGATGACTTAGCTTTTCAGCAACCTTTTGCCGTAATTGTAATTGTCGTAAAAGTTGCTGGTGTAGTTTTACATCATATTTTATTTTCTGATTTTGTTTTTAAAGTAGCTTAAAGCTATGTGTGGATGTTAAGTATCGATTTTGTTTGCTAAGCGTCTGTGTTTGTTCATTTTTAGAAAGATGATGCACCGTTTGCTCCATCGTTAGGGGTAAGTGCATCTCCCTCGTTATGGCTGTTATCTGCTTAAATTGTTATGCTGGCATTCCCCTCTTTTTCTTTAAATTACAGTAATTTTCGAATTCCTGCTGCATAAGATCTTGCGCGATCATTTTTCTGAAATATATTTCGGAAAGCAATTTATATATACTTGTTTATTGTTTTCATGAAACGGTATGATTTTTAGCAAAACGGCTACAAGGTTAAACATTTTGGAAAGGTTTACTTTAATGTTTGGATACTAACGTGTTTCGACACAGTGTTATGTCATCTTCATGACGTTGCATTCAAAAACATAAGCAATACACTGAAAACAATTTAATACAATAAAGTCGATATGGTATGATTTTTAATTTCAAAATTTTACTCTGTTACCACTATTCGCCATGTTAAATAAAAAAAAATCATAGAGTTTTGCCGTCTAGATGTTTGTTTTTCATTTTCTATTTCTGTATAAAATGCAGTTTTGATATTCACTCCCGTTTTTTATTCCAGAGAGCCGTGTTTGCAAAGGTTACTGGGTCAATGTGCTTCATATATTTGTACTGTGTTGGTGCGAAATCTTTTCCTTGCCACCTGAACGTAGGTAATTATGGTGTGTTCGTAATGGGTCAACGAAGTTACAAAAAAGCTGCTAATTTTATTGTGTTTGCAGATCAATCTTTCATTGAAAATTCTTCGTTGCTTCATCGCTTAATCTTCTTGTACGTATCGTTATTCCTCGCTAGAGCAAAATACTATGGAGCATGGTTGTTTGGTAAGACCCTAATTTGAGGTTAAGAATATAGATTGCGCATCCGTGCCCTGCCGTTTACATGAAAGTAAATTCTTATAAATTTAATCATTAACCTTTTAAAAAAAAAAACTGGTAGCGTGGCTTAGATAGCGCAAAAAGCGATATATGTTTATTTTTAACCCTAACATAAAGTGCTGTCGTCGCTGTTTGCTCCATAACATGATAATTTTTCCCGTAGCATGGGGCAGAATAGTAGGACAAGTCAGTTTTGGATTGCAATTTCGGTATTTGTTGGTACTCAATGGTGAATTACCGTTGCAAAGCTGTTTAGCGAAAAGAAAAAATTATTTTAGGTGTTTGCCAAATTACCAGAGCTAAAGCTTTGTGTTAAACCCAGCTTAGCAGCTGAGCGTAAAGCCATTCATGGTACACCAACTGTGACGTACCAGCTATGCAATACAGTGGATTTGAAACTAAAACTAAAGTTTTGTTAGAATGCTTTTCGTGGGAACTATTACGTCATAAATCTGTCGCTTTTATTGCCACTTCGTCATGTCCGAATTAAGAACAGGTGTAATAAATATTTCTTCAGGCGATGCTGTCCACAATATAATGGGTATCGGCTTCAATGGATATGATGACCAAGGCCAAGCACGGTGGGATCTCATTTCAAACGTCAATATATTGAATATTGAGGTAGGGAATGTCATGTTTAAAGTTGTTTCAACGACGAGAGCTGAAATTTGTTTAGTTTCAGTTAGCAAAGAAATTTTCGGACGTTTTTGACCGTTAATTTGTCTTCGAACTACGCCAATATTTGCTTTAAGATTTCGCGGTTCACTTACAAAAAGACTGCCGCTCTACGATGGAACCCATTGTAACGTGAAGTGAAGCTTTGACGGGTGCAGTTAATCAGACCACACCTTTCCCACTCATATTACTGGTTAGTTTCTACGCTGTTTACACTAAAGCCGAGAAGGATTAGAGACGTACACTTACATAATTATAGTTAATGCACCAATTTCGCGAGATCAAGATTTGCAAACAAACAATTAAGTCAATGAACTTGAACGTCAAACAGTAACTAGCTTATATACAAATATCGTGATTCTAGCACGTGTTTGCTTTTGATTCAGTAGTTTGTGTTCCTGAATGAAGTAACTGGCAGACTTTTATGGGGTAAGCAGAAAGTCTTGCTTATGATGATGGAGATGCATGTCCGCTATGCGTCAAATGAAGAAAAAAAAAGGTCTTGCTTACCCTTCGTGAATTGTTTGTTAGTGGGGATTTTGGGTCATTAGGTCAGTTTTCCGGCAAATACCATGTTTATTAGCAATGTGAAGAAGTTCAAGTATTCAAACAATAATTGATTGAATAATCACCTTATTATACAATCATTTAAGGAAGGACTAGATCAAATATCAAAGGTTTGATCAAGCCCTTCCTTAAATATCTGTTTATTTTGAAAGAATTCATTGGTGAGGATTCTCTCCAACTTGTATTTTCTAGTTTGCTACGGGCTTGAAGACGTACATTGACAACTGGAATTTAATGACAGTCAAGTGGATCAGATAGTAAGAAACTTTAAATACTTTCTGTGTGAACGTTTAAAGGAACCAGCTGGTTTTTAAGCAGCACTAATTTTTTTGTTTAATGAACAAAAAATTGAATTTTGGCTGAAACTTGGTTTTGCTTGGTGCTATGCAATAGAATACCGCGCCAAAAAACCTTAGCGATGTTCAGGATAGACTGGGAAAAGAGCTCATTTTCTTGCCTCAAGAAATTACACGCTCTGTCACCTGCAATAAATACCGAACGCGGTCACTGCTCGTATTGAGCCTTTCTCAAATCAGTAAGATTCGGTATTTACTTATAACTAAAGTAGTTATCTTGACGATGTATGAAAATTTTCTGAATTATGTAGAAAAAACTGCATTATCTTGACATTGTTTTGTTTGATTAGCGTTTCCTACGACCGTACGAATCCAAAATATCGTACGATCAAAAGCTTCATTCTCTCCGCTTTTTGGCATGGCTTTTTCCCTGGATACTACATCATGTTTCTCACTTGCCATACTTGGTTGCTCGTCCAGAGAAAGGTAATGCTGTGTTTCCCAAATTTTTGAGATTTTTACGAAATATCTTCCGGAATTGGTTTGTTTGCTAAGTGATGCTTACTGAATTTAAAAATCAATCTTTCAACTAGTCCCAATAGTATTTAAGACTTAAGTTTCAAATTAGTGAAGTGATGGTCATTTTTGTTTGTTTTTTGGTTTTATTGACTTTTCGAAGTACAGTAAGTGGACCCGGAATTTACTTGAATTATGCTGGCGTAGTTGCGTATGTAGCACTAAACTGCGAAAAAACAAGTGTCATAAATGTATGAATTATGATCTGTGACACAGCAGTGTAGTTATTGTTGCTTCCCGTGCCATCTCTGTGTTTTCAAGTTGTCTATTGGCGGAAACGGTGTGAATAATACGATGTTGAGGCGTAGATTTTGGCCCGAAGAGTTCACGGATACCTTTTTTAATTTTTGCAGGCACGTCGCACCATCCGTCCTCTATTTCAATCCTCTAGTTTTCACCGAGGTGTTTATGCGTCGATCACTTTTGCGCTTACTCAACTGGGGATCGCTTATTCTGCTTTAGCTTTTGTAACTTTGGAATGGAATGCGTCTATCCGCTTTTACAAGTTCGTACAAAATGTTGCTTAAATGTGTAAACTTATTGAATACTGCTTAATACTGCTTCAGAAGTCACTCCAAGTGTATTTATTATTTAGACTACGTAAAAAGACGTTTTTTAAGCATTGTCTGCGCCATTACTGCTACTACGGCTTTTTCGACCAGTGATTCAAATTGTCCTTATACTGTTTAGATTTTAGGGTACTTAATTGTTTTTTTTGAAAGATTCCCGAGCGCACAGAGATCAATTGATACATGTTATGCATATTGAAATAATAAGCGCGAAGAAGGGTTCTAAATTAATTTTCCAAGTGTTCGATTTCAATTTAAACAGTTAAATGCAAAACCAAACTGAGAAAGGTGTGCCTTTGAGAATTTTAATAGCTTTGGTCCGAAAATAAATAATAGCGGTCATTTCTTTACCGATATCGATTTACTATGTATTGTTTGCTAAGCAACAATACCTTCTGTCGTCTTTGCTAGAGTAATGCGGCTGTCAAACAATGTCAAATGTTGTTGACGACTGATAGTCAAAAGGCGTGGCCTTCATTCAAGATTGTTACTTTCTACTCGTATTCTAACAGAACTTTACTTTTCGTCAGCAAAAGCTTAAAAATATGTCAAGGTGCGTATTTTGCACTCGTTAGTTCACCGTAATCTCAAACAAGAAAGCTGCAAATAGCGATTTGTGTTTTTGGTTCGACCCCATGGGGAATCGAACTCAATTCGACCGTTTACGTTTCATCCACCTGACCTCTAGTCGGTGAAAGTTCACCAAATGCAGCAGCAAATCTTGGAACCCAAAATCATATAATTTATCTTTGGTAGTTCGATATTTTTTTTTTATGTTATGGTAGTTGTGAGAAAAATGTCCAGCAGTTATCAACCGCTGACCTAGAATCTTCTACAGTCCTTGTGTTTTAAATGCTACTTCTGACTTGTGTGTTAAACCTTTGTTATGAAATAAACTACTACTACTACAGTGAGAATTCCTGAAAGGTTAGCGCAGGCGGTCCTAACTTCCTCCTGATTTATAGTTTTATTTGATTGAGAAGAATGAATGGCAAAAATCCACCTTCTCCATAACATTCAATCCAATTTAACAGCAGCTCCCCCCCCCCCCCCCCAACCAACTGATTAAAGAACCTTTTCTTGATTTTTATTTTGATAGTGTCTAATTTTTGTTTCAGATCGGTATGGTTTGTGGGACACATTATTGGTTTCACATTTTTCCTATTGATTCCTTCATCTAAAAATTCAGTTACATCATCATCATCGTTACCAAAAGGCACGTCATACTCAAACGGAGTTGCATCGAAGCACGAAATCTCACCAACGAATGGACAGCACATTGCAAGAAACAATTAATTCCCGATTCTTATTTTTCTATTAGTGAAAAAATAGGAAAAAAGTATTCGTGTATCAGAGATTTACCATTTTGTATCTGATTGTTGACTAAGAAGCAGGCTGTTTTACAATTACTGGATTTTTGCACGATGATTTATGGTGAAGCAAAGAATGGAGCATTTTTTTTACGCTAGGTATTTTTTTTTATTTATTGTATGCAAGATAGTTCATATGCATTATGAGTATAGTTTAACAACTAAAAAGTGCTTCCATTTAGTTACTTGAAATGGGACGAGATTATCTTCATGCATTTCCCTGGAATCTATACAGTATACACTTCAAGTTTATGCATGGTTTGTATTTAAATGATGTCAGTAATTTGAAAACCTTTCTCACCCAAAATTTTTGGTTTATAGTAACTTACTCTTAACCTTAATTTAAACGCAATGACATATGTGCGAGGAATTTTTTCTACAAGTCAGTTTTTTTGGTGAAATTTATATGATTGATATTTTTGTTTTACACAACCTAGATTTTTCTAGTGGCCATTGATCTAAATTTTTAGAAAATCATCAAAAAATTTTGAGTCATTTCGGTCTTCAAAACGATTTATATTTTGCATGGAAGCCCTAACCTTTACCTTGCAATTGTGTAAATGACCCAAAAGTTTTAAGAAATAAACAAGAAATTATTTCAAAATTTTTGCTTAATTTAAACCGAGTACCCAACAACAATAAATAGAGCTAAAGGATATCATTCTTCCTCCTTAATTTTTTTTTGTAGGTAAATCACTTTATGCAATTTGTTTCAATGTCATTATTATTCTTTTTATACTTTTGTCGATAGTCTTACAGTGGCTTTTTTGCACACGGCACTGTATCAAGGTGTTCTTTCTTGTTACCTTTTTCAATCAGTGCTATTCTAGTTTGGTGCTTTTTCTGTGGACACTTCGTATTGCAACTGGTGATCAATCAAAGGCTGAGTGTACGTATTTCGGTAATACCTGGCTGTAAAGCCTAAAAATGCACATAATAGACAATTACATCATTTTTGTTTAATACGATTCTCAATCGAGCCAATGTATAATATTGATTTAGGAACAGGCGCTTTGTCCACCTGGATAAAAAACTGACTGACGGGAATTAGTTGAGTCCAAATCGTACAATGCTTAAATTTTTATAATTTTGCTGCATCGTTTATTTTTGTAATATACAGTACTTTATGTAGAAGTACATGACAATGTTTAGTGTATTTAGCTTCATATTGCTTTCTCAATTACTGTAGATAAGCTCCCATTCTCAAAATTAAGAGTTGGACCTTTCAAACGAAACTTCAAAATAAGTAGTATTTTTGTCCCAACATCTCAACAGCAAGACTGGTGGTATTTTTCTCTGAAGCCTAATTTCAGTTTCTGATATTACCCTTACCGTTTTGCACTCTTTTTCATGCGTATTTTCTATTTGAAATTAAACTCAATAACACGTCAATTTTTTCTAAACTACATTATACGTAAGTCACAAATTAATCGATTGCTCTGTTACATATCATTTAGATCTTTTGTTTTTTTTCTGCTACCATTTGCAATTGATCCAGCTTCGTTTTATAAAGTTTTTTTTTTTTTTTTGGAGGGGGGAGCTAGAAATAAACTAGGCTACATACACCTAAGTCACAAATTAATCGATTAAAGAGTACGGTACTGCTCTAGTTTGCAAGTAACTTAAAGTGCAAATATCGTGAAATAGTTTTTTCTTTGTTTAGCATTCGATATTTTTGTAGGGCTAATTGCGGTGCTGCTTTCTGTATTTCATTTCTTACACGTTTCTGATATTCTTTTTTATGCTTGATTATTTTCATTCAATTGCTTTGAAATTATGATGATGTTACCGTAGTTTTAATAATTTTCGAATAATTTACATGAACTTCAATGAGTGTGAAGTAATTTTTTGGAATTTCTTAATTTGTTTTTAAGCAAAATAATATAGTCTCTGATGACAACTTAAATTTTGAATGTTCGAGTGCAGTTATTCGAATGGGGGAGGCAGTTTAAAAATTTTCGCATATCGGTTTTATGCTCTTGCACTTACGAACAAATGAGAAAAACGTCACAAGACAAACAAATGTTACACAATGAAGTATTGCCCACTTACGTTTATGTTACCGGTAGACTACCGTGCGACCCCTTGAATAATTCGGGACGCCATAAAGTGCCAAAGTCTTTCGAGTGACATACTGCAAATCAATATCATGAAAATTAGACCAACTTTGCCAAAATTTCAAAACTTGACAAACATTCAAATCCAGTTTTTTGCTTAAGTTTGAAAATTAAGCCGTGATTAACCTTACTAAAATTTCAAAAAAATCGACTTTAACTCCATTTCAATTCTAACTTTTGCCAAAATATAGAAATTAGAGACCATGATTAACCTTGTTAAATTTTCAAAAATTGACAAAACATCGATTTAGCTCTCTTTTCAATTTTTCGCATGTACGTGCCAAAAATCAATACTGTCGTTATGTAATGTCGTTTTCTAAATTAAGACCTTATTTTGTTGTTTTTATCATTGCTAAGCCATGCGTGATTCAATTTACAATTGCAGGACTGTAAACAAAAGGTGACAAGCGGCAAAAACGAGACAGTAGCATTAGCCGATTTCAAGAAAAGGGTGGAACGAGTATTTTTGAAAATAATATGAAAATTTTGGCAATTTTTTTGATTTGAGCTTGAAAATGAACGACAGAGAGAGTGAGATTAATTTTAAAAGTTCAAATACTATGAACGTGCACCGACGAAATGCTCGAGAGAGACATCGAATTTCGCAGGTCAACAGAGCGTTCGATGAACTCCGCAAGAGAGTTCCCACAACCAATTTTAACAGGAAAATCAGCAAGGTAGTAGATGGCTAGTTATAGTTTTCACAAAAAAAGACAGTTAAATAATAGGCTAAGGAGGCCTACCGGCTAGCGCTATCCAAGACTGCGAACTCGATCGATTTCTAATCGAGTTCAGCCTATTTTAGCAAGTCCGAGTTCTCTAAATTAATTTTTTGGAGTTCAAGTTCGGCAAAAATACCAAGTTTTTTGAGTTCAGGCTGACAAAAATACTAAGTCTACTTTTCGACTTAAACGCTCGCTTTGAACACAAGCTGGTTTTCTAAGCCGCCACAACATAAACAAATGAACAACAATCTTAATTAACACAGCATGATCAAGGAAAAAATTTTTTTTTCCGACACTTTTTTAATCTTTAAATTTTTTTTAATGAGCTCAAACAGCTTTATTCGAGTTCAGAAAAATAATTTTTGTGGAGTTCGGCAAAACGATCGAGTTTTTTCAAGTTCGCAGCCCCGGCACTATCTCCAGTAGCGTAGCCAGGGGGGGGGGCGGGGCTATAGCTCCCCCATTGGCATGTCGACCAAAATGCAAAAATCAGAAAAACAACGTTTTTAGCACTTTTGAGACTGTTTTATGCACTGGAATGGACTAAAAATAGTGACTAAAACATCTTATGAAACAGGCGGGAGGGGGGCTGCTTTGTCAAAAACAAAACTAACAAACAAATGGAAACTTTAAAAAATGGTCAAAAATAAGCAATCAAATTTGATCGCAAGTGTAAAATTGCTAAACATAGGTGTCATCAACAAATATACTATAAACTAAAGAATAGGGGTGGGCTATTCAGTATTAGTTAATTACCAATCATTTCTCTCAAATCTCTTTTCATTAGCCCTTCCCCATTTATTTTCTCTACAAACTATGTACGAACTAGATTACTCCGTGTAAGTTTCATTGAACTACTCGATTTTATAATTCACGAGCATCTAAATAAGACAACTAAAATTTTACCCGGAGCCACCTCCCAAATAGCCCATTTATGCAACCAGTTCAATCATGCTTGCACTGCCAATTTCTAAGCCCCGTTTTAAAAGGATTATTTTTTTATCAAAATAGCCCTAAAATTAAGTCATTTTAGCAAAAAAATGCATAATTTTCGAGCGCTGGGGGCTCGGCCCCTAGACCCCCAAATCAGCCCCCCATTGCGACTGGCTACGCGCCTGACTATCTCCAACGTATTCTACAAGTAGAGAATAAGATCGCAATTTAGTGCTTATGTTATGACTCGAAATAACTGCATGCACAATATTTTGAACGTATAAAACAATGTCAAAAAGTTGGTGATTTATCGCTGCAAGAACAAAGGCACTAACGGGCACCCAAATAAAAAAAAAACTTAATTATTGCAATCTTTCGTTATCACAGAAAACGATAATTTTTGTAAGGTGTGTGTTCGGACGGCTATGCCAGATTAGTCTGGTGCATTTTGGTTTCGTGCATTAAATATTTTGGTTTGTTAGTTTTCAGTAAATAGTTGTTGACGTTGCTAATGCTTTTTTAGGTGGAAACACTACGCTCAGCTATTGAATACATAAAAGCTCTCGACAATATCGTCAGGAAACAAAGCGAAAAAGACATGAAACTACCAACCAGCATTGCGGAGACCAACCGGAATGCATCAGAAAACTCGCACTATTCAGAAAACAGTTTTAATCTTGCTCCACAGTACAACACAGCGAATGATTTATACCAATACACTCATTTTGGCGATCAAGTTATTGCCAAAAATGCAGAGTTGTATTCTTATCCTTGGGACTGCAGATTTACTTTTGTTTAGCTTAGGCTGCTTTGCGTACTTCAAACTCTAAGCAAACAATTAACAATTTATCAACAATCGTTTTTGTAAATATAATCTGCAATAAATTTCGTACATGGTAAGTTATGATGTAACAAGCACTGTGTAACGTTTTTCCTTTATTGCGTTTTAAGACATTCACTGTCAATGGTATTGAGTCGTTTAAGTGCAACATTACCGTTAGGAGGTTAAAAGTTAAACAAAAGCACCGGGGTTTCTTTTATAGCTGTACCTTAAAGATGCAATAAACCCCAATGCGCTAATTTCGGCGGTAAAATCTGTTACATCAACATTAAGTCACGCGTTGTAACGTCCAAATAGCTGCTTTTAGACAGGATTATCGCTGCATTTACATGAGTGAATAATGTCTAGGATTCAGTCCGAAAATCTTAATTAAGTTGAGCCACGAAAGGCATCTTTTGTTCAAAACAGTTCTAAGAAAACAAAAAAAGTTGAAGCTATTAAAATAGATGCATAAACTAGGAATAACAGGAATACAAAATGCATGCTATCTCAGGTGACAAAAAATTCTGGCGGAGGTGCCCGTAGCCGCTTGTCCATTATAAGTACTAAAAGAAAGATAAATGAAGAACTTAGCTTTACTAATACTAGCAGTTTGTTATTGTTGTGAAGTTGCATTGTAATTGCATTGCCAAAAAAAGTTTTATGACACACAAAATAATGCTTCATACAAACAAAAGGATATCGTCATTGCAAAACGTTACAGCGCCAATGGAATATGCTTCTTTAATTATCATAATGAGAAAATAATTGCCTACTCACTACAAGATCAAAACAAGAATAAACATTTGAAACAGGAGTGAATCACAGTATCAAAAAACAAATCACACCAATTGTAAAATTCAAAGCAGCCTGAAATTGAATTACATGCAAAAGGAGGTCTTTAAAAGCATGGTGTTAGTCTTAACTTGAGGAGTTTGGGAAAAAAGGTAAGTATACCCAAACATAATCGAGGAGGAGTCAAACCCAACAATCTGCTTTCTAATCGAATCACTGTTGCCGTCCTTTAAAAAAATGTGGTTAGGCTCAACCCATCAGTACCAACATGAGTGATTTTGTAGCGTCCAAAGTGAAACGATCTTTTTTAAATTTCGCTTGCATATTTCTATTTTTCTGGCCAAAAAGTCTTCGCCAAAATTTGATTGTATCTCACTGACAATTTTAGGTAAAGTTAAAAAAACAAGCAAGGTCTTTCCCAAAATTTGTTCATTTTATCGTTAATCAACGGATAGAATTAGGACTTGAGATCCAGCGAGAACTTGAATTAATTAATTTCAATAGCGCTTGCAAATCTGCTTCTCCAGTTACCTAGCTAAAATGGTCAAATAGAGCCAAAAAGTTGAAAATATTTTTAACTGCCCCGAATCCTTAAAAACTTCGTTCAAAGGGTTTACGTAAAATTCCGTTTCCACGAAGAGTCGTACGTCAATCATTTACACTTCCCATTCTATTCTGCAAAGTCAGATCAAACATGCCGCGAGTCGAACATTGCAGAATAGCAGTGCGATCATGCCGCGAGTCAAACATGCCGCGAGTCAAACATGCCGCGAGTCGAACATTGCAGAATAGCAAAAGTTATAACATTCAACAATCCTTGAGTTGCTGATGAGGGCAAACACCCCAAATTAAAAGTGCTGATAAGCACTTACAGTGCGATCAAGTTCTGTGAACTCTGACCTAAAGAATCCCAACAAGTTCTAGGTTTAGAAATTCGGAATTTAGACAACCTTTAAATGGCTTGATTTGCAAGTTGCACTAGTAACTGAAATAAGCGAAACTATCATCGTCATCATCTGCAATTTAAATATCGCTAAAGCTAATCAAAGACGGTTGCGTCTACATCGGCGTTACTTTTGTCGCCGAAGAGTCACAAACAAACGGATGCAAAACATAATGGGAAAGCTACAAAAATCACAACAAGCTTCTTTCACAATGCATTAGGAGCACATGATCTCAACATTTACATAATTATAAAAAAATTGAGTACTAGAATATACGGTTATTGGCTTTCTAATACGAATCGACTTTTAACGGCAGTCGAAGAAATTCTCTGTTTTAGCTCAAGAACAGCCAAAAACAATCATAGAATATACAACGATTTGAACAATAGGAGCATGCTTATTAAAGAAAAACTAAAAACACAATTGCATATCGAGTGCTAGAAAAACGAAATCAAAATCGACGCCTACTATTGGCGTGTCATAATGCATGCTAGACTACAATTTATCTGTTTAATTATAAAAACATCAAAACTAGTACATCATAAAATTTTCAAGCAGTTTTGAGTAAATCCAAGTAATCCAGCGATTTTTCTCAAAGTTCTACGTAGTTAAGTTTCCACTTTCAAGCTACTTGGAATGTTAGGATTTGGTTGGATGCGAACTTTCGTTTGATTGCATAAGTCGCATTTCTGAGTCTGTGCGGTGGATAGAACTTTCCCCTAGGATCTGGCAAAGCTCGTTCAATCGCGATTGCGTTTTGGGAATTCCAGACAATTGCGCTTCAAGATGCTGCAAAAAAATAACACGAAAATCAATTCAAGAGCAGCTTCAAGTCTGCCAATAGGTATGCAAACGATTAGTTTAGCCTACAAAAGTCTACGAAACAGTGGAAAACTCAAATGTTTCCAAGTGGGTGAAAATTCGACCCAAGGATGACTCCACATTTGCTTTGGCGTGACAGAAAAACTATAATGACTATTAACTAAATCACTACAGACCAAGATTTGGAAACAAAACTGCACAAGTGCATGTCTCCAGTAGATTTTGGTCCACAAGTGACGTAGACTCACCAATTTCTCTTCATTCAGAGTTAGTCTTGTCTCCGTATCCAACTCACTAAACGTCCAGCCGCCTTCTCCGTCGAACTGTAGGATGTGGGTGTGGAATTTCCTGCAAGATTCGTTTTGATTATTAATTTATTAAAATCAATATGGTATAAATGCTCAGATGTCTTTTTCGAATATCTAAACGTGCAATCACGTACTAAGTACTAACGCTATTAAGTTTGAACTAGATGGGAGCTTGCTGAGAAACAAGCCCATTGAACGACCGACGCATGTTGAATACTGAGATTCTCAAAAAACTTCGCTTTCCCGCTAAGAGAGCAATTAAAATATTTTCTTCAGCGCCACCCAGGAGGGTTTGGAATTTCAAACAGAGTCAAAATATATTTCAACAGTATCAAATTCAAAACATATATTTTGTCGACTGTGATCATTGAGCTCCCGTCAGTTGGAGATTCCAAAACAATAGTTATTTGATCAACCACATAGTCAGTAGTGACGATCGGTGAGGGGCATCAGCATAGGCGTAGCCAGGGGGGGCCCAGGGGATCCGGGCCCCCCAATTGAAATGCTACCAATGATAAAAACGTCACAAAAAAGACTATTGTTTCTTTTGTTTTAGTTTCTTTTAGCATCTTCGCGTACAACAGTACACGCATACAACAGTAATTAACAACAATATTAATCCAGGGGGCCCGGGCTCCGTCAATTTAATTTTTGCCAATCAATTCAAATGGGCTCCCTACAATAATATTTAAATGGGCCCCCTGTGACGGCTGTCACCTCACCTAGAATCGAAGCCTTGTTCTGCTCAACCAGCTTGTGATGCTAATCATGTGACTTCGCGTCACTGTTGGCGTTTGCAAGAAGGTTGCTTAGAGCATGCGCTGATTGGTGGCGTGACATTTGCCTTTTTTTCACAGTCCGAACTCAGACGCAGGAAACTATTTTGAGTTCTCTTTTGGATTTGGGACAACAAGCAACCACAACAACATTTTTTCAACGTCGACGTTTTCATTTCAATTTCAAATCAAGTATTTCGTTTGATCTTTATTTATAGCTAAATCGCTTACGTTTATTTTATTTTGGTTAGTTAGAGATTAGTGCAATAAAATATATTTTTATTTAAAGTTTATTGTGGCGTTTATTTTTCTATTATTTAACGGAGTTAATCTACATTTATAATTAAAACCATACGTCACACTCCTACAATAATATTGATCCAAGGGGCCCGGGGCCCCTTCAATTTAATTTTTGCCAACCAATTTAAATGGCCCCCTAAAATAATATTGATCCAGGGGACCTGGGGCCCCTCAATTTAATTTTTGCCAACTAATTTAAATGGGCCCCCTTAAACAATATCTAAATGGCCCCCAATTTAAATGGGTCCCAAACATTAATATTGATCCAGGGGGCCCGGGCCCCTCAATTTAATTTTTGCCAACTAATTTAAATGGGCCCCCTTAAACAATATCTAAATGGCCCCCAATTTAAATGGGTCCCAAACATTAATATTGATCCAGGGGGCCCGGGCCCCGGGCCCCTCAATTTAATTTTTGCCAACTAATTTAAATGGGCCCCCTTCAACAATATCTAAATGGCCCCCAATTTAAATGGGTCGCCAACATTAATATTGATCCAGGGGGCCCGAGCCCCTCAATTTAATGTTTGTCAACCAATTTAAACGTATAACCCGAGTGAAATTAAGGGTTTTCATCCTAAAAGTTGCTAATTCAGACCCTCATGAAACCATTTTATGAACGTAATGCAATAACCAGGGACGGATTTAACAGATGGCACAGAGCCATGGGCCCCGCGCTCATACAAGACTTTTGTTGATCTTCACCTATATTTGGCAGGAAAATATTGCGAAAATCCCAAAGTGTCAGGTGTCCAACTCAATGTAAATCCGGCCAGGGCAATAACATGATAAATAGGCGTAACCATCTATTGAAGATTTTTAATAACAATTCACCTCCACCTGGCCAGTTTTTATGCGATAAAATACTGTCGAAAAAACTTAGCTACAGTAAGGAAAATGCTCATTGAACAAATTTTTGAATTGAGAGGGCCTGGGCCCCCTGGCCTTAACAGGTTGTTTTTATCACAAAACAATAATCTCCAAGGAAAATTTTCGAGTGGATTGTTATTTACTGCTAAAATATTGCAGGAGGCAATGTACTTTACTTTCCCCTACCAGGACCAAGTCACTTACAAAATTTAACCCCAAAATGCACGATTTTAAACGTGCTTTGGACTTAAATATTGCAAACAAAACAAGAACTGAACAACTTTATTTTTTCAATTGGCTTTCAAACGTTAAAACTTATTAGGGCCTACTTTCAAATGAGGCTCTGAACACGTGCAAAATGTGATCCAATAGTGTTAAAACAGCTTTTTTTCCAAAAAGTTACGAAAAATCGCCCAGCGGCTGGGGGCTTCGCCTCCACACCCCTGTCAATAATACCTTTGAATTACAGTACACTTCTTTACTCAACACGTCTCTCAATTTAGACATTTTCACATTTTAACTATTTGTTTAAGCCCTCCCCTTCGGATGAGTTTCCAGTTACGTACCAACACCAGGCCAAAGCTTCTGATCTTCCATTCAACGATATCTTTGCCCCCACAAAAAATTCCTCTTCCAAAGTTTCTGATGACGTCATTGCATGTGATTTGGGCCCCCCCAATTAAAAATCCTGGCTACGCCTATGGGCATCAGGGTATTCTTTGAATACCACAAAATAATCTTCTTATCTGTATTTATTCGAAGTAATAAACCTTTTAGTTTTAAATAATATTCTATGCTTTTGTTATTCTTACTTTCATGGCTACAAGCAAAGCTGTATCATCTGCGTAGCACTTGGCGAAACCTAGTGGCAGTCAATCATTTAAGTTTTCCACATTGTGGCGTTAAATGGTTGATATAAAGGGGGGCCGTGCCCCCCCTAACGACTGCTTCTGCTCCCCATTTCGGTTTACTCAGAATACGCTTATAGAACATCACATCACGTAACGACAAAACAACAGGCAATAATGGAAAAAGGAATAACGTTCAATCATAATTCTCGTTTGACGTTTTCTCGATTCTGAGAAAAGTTGCTGGTTACCAACTGCTGTACAAAAAATGTGACGCAATAATCCGTGTTTTTAACACGCCTTTACCGATGTGTTGCGGAATAGGGATACACGCCTATAGGGTGGTTACCGGTACCTCGTTACTGATTATGACCTAAAACAATACGTGAAAACATTTTTTTTAAGACCAACTGCTTCTTTTTATAGCACACTCAAGATTTTTTGGGTCGCAGTAAGTGGCGCAACCAGGGAAAAGGGGCTAAAGGGACTTCCGCCACCTTTAGCCACGTTATTCAGAAGAAATAACCCAAAAATACAAGCGTTTAAACATGTTTTGGACTTGACCTGAAGTATAAGGGGGGGGCAGAAGGGGCTAGGCAATTTAATTCTTTCAATGACTTTCGAATTTTAGCAATAAACTGCAGTTATTCATATGGCTTCAATAACGTGCAAAATGTGATTAAAATGGCATCAAAATCGCTATTTTTGCCGCAAAATCACAAAAATCGCCCAACGGCTGGAGGTTCTTCTTCCCCCCCCAGGCTCACTCTGTGATGCTCAAAAGTTGCATCCGTTTGTTCAGCACGGGGTCTAAATTAGACAATTTTTGTGCAAAAAAAAAAGTTTTTGTGCAAAGATTCAAGCCGCCTCCTTTTTGGCAAAATCCTGGTTGCGCTTCTGGTAACGTCTCTTTTTTCAGACACAAATACAAAATTGTTGAAATAGCGCACAATTTGAAGCCGTAAAATAGCAGTTTGTACGTGCAAAAGGTTCAGTCTATTTTAGTGCCCCGCCACTTTCGGCTAGTACCACCTCATTTCGGTTGCTCTGGCGACGGCACTATGTAGAGCTCTGCTTGGCTGCGCTGAAACTGTCAACTCAATGTATTCAAAAGCGAAGTTGCGAAACCCAAAATGGTGTTTCAAAATGAAACAAATGAAATGCTCCGCCTTCGTATCAACCAATCACATTTGAACAAACGCAGAAACGTCACGATTGACGCAATCGTAGAGACCGTGAATACTTTCAGCTGCCTTCGCCTGTCGTTAACTGCCTGTCAATTAAATAAACCACCCTGAAAGGCTGAAACACTACATTCATTATTTATCAGGATACTTTCTCCTTATCAAAAACTTGGCATGAAAAATCTTAAATCGTTTTTCAACAAAAACAACTTCAAACGAGGAAAAAATTCGTCAATGTAGATTACTGCAATAGAACGCAATAAATATTGTAGACAATTTATTAGGGTGTTCCATCACTCAAAAAGCTTTCAAAAAGAAAAAAGCAATCGTTTACTACAGCAATCTAAAAACCCAAATTAGAACAGTTGATTGAAATAAATAAACCTGGAAACCGACAATTTAGTGTAGTGAAATATGTCAGAATTAGTAAAACAATTAGAGAAAAATTTCCGGTGAAATAGTCTTTTCTTAATTTTATACACGCTGACCGGTGTGAGCGATTATTTCCTGTGAGAAAAAAGATGATGCAATGATAATTGAGTACCTAAAACTTTTTGCCACCGATGGTCACTGCCACATAGTGACTAATCATAATAAAAACAAATCCTATCCAAGCAAAAGCCGTTTTAATAATCAATGGCTGGAGTGCACACAGGGCTGCAACCAGGGGGAGGCCAGAGGGGCGACGCCCCCCAAACTCCTCTTACCCTTGCGGCAGTTTCAAGATGGTGGCGTTTTTTATGTATTTTTTTGGAGATCAACAGAGAACTCGGAGAAAATTAGACTGAGTTAGCGCGATGACCTTTTTTTTTTGGAGATCAACCAACCCAAAACTTTTGGCCCCCCCAGAAAGAAATTTTGCCCTCCTTCGAACAGCGTTCTAGTTGCGGCACTGAGTGCACATTTGGGGAGTTTCCAAATTGTGGCCCCCCTCTTTAATATTTAACATTGAAAATATTTTAGCTCTCTAGCTTAAGCCGTTTAAAGAACAGCATTTGGGTATCCATTCGCTCCATGTCGGAAAAAAAATCAATCAATTTTGGACATAATGTCGCAAAAAAATCAGTTAATCGCAAAGAGTGGCACTAATTTTGCACACCACTCATGGCGCCATGATACCATTACATGATTCATCTAAATTAATATAACCTTTAAACGTGCTTACATCAAAACAAATGAAACGGCATTCGCTCTATGCTTTACCTCACGACGCATGTTCAAATCTTGCCTAAACGCGATCAAACAGAAAAATCATTTTGCTATTGAAATTTATCAGAGTAGAATTTGTCCGGTAAAGTTGCCACCACCAGCATTGTAAATGCATACATCTTAACTTAAAAGGGCATTCAGGACGTTTTTATTTAAAATAATTTTTCTGTGAAACCATGGTGAAACAACTTTGGCAATGTTTTAGAATTTTTTCGCACCAATTTTGATTCACTTCGGCCAAGAAATCCTACGATAATCGCAATTCTTTTTCCCCTTTGACGAGGGAGAAACGCTTTCCGAACGATACCAAACGGAACAAAAGTGCGTCAAAACCGTTTCAAATGACTAACTACAACTGCAGCTGTAGAGGCAGTGGCATCGTACGTACCCGCTGGTAACCGTAGCAAACCTAATACGAAAACTTGTAGCTTAAATGCTTTGCATTGAAGTTGAAAGTGCATAACTAAGTAAAAAACTAACCGGGCTTCCTTCTGACCTCTAGGCCTAAACTAATTGTACAATATTTGCATAACTTACTCGCTTACTAAAAACTGAAATCTTATTCTAAGATCTAGTCAGCTATGATGCTTTAGACTTTAGCCTTCAACGTGCAATCATTTCTTCGGATAGGTTATGTATAGTAAGCAATAGCCACAATCTAAGCTATAGGCTACTTCACCTAAAGACGTAAAATCTTATCCTGCTTCCGAATGCTTTGCTTGCTTTTGGCGGCCACACCGCTCTACGAAAACATCTAACTTCTCCGAATTCAAACAGCAGTTGTTCCACAAATTTATTTACCTGCCAGTATACCTTCAGCAGTCAGCATTCATTTAGCTCCAAGAAGCCCGGTACTTAGCAAGACTCGAAATAGGAGAAATTTACAAAACTGATTTATTGCGCAATCTACTTGAAACAAGATGGCCGAAATTTCGATTTTACGAGAAAAACATAATTTTTTTTCTTAGGCTTTCTTAACCTGATGAGTTGCTAGAATTGCAATGAGGTCATGCTGGAAAACTTATTTTTTACGATTTTTCCTCCGTTGTTCAAAAATAAGGGTTGGATGCCCTTTTCAGCGTACCTGTAAATTCAAAAAACGTACAATGCTACTGTCTAATGTGTATTATATATTTATTCACTTAAGACACTTTGTACTGAAACTTGGTCCCAGATATATATTTTTACTTTAATAACAGCGCAATTCTCAACTTTTATCTCGGACAGATGGCTAATTATATTTCTAATTTTTTGCCTCTTAAATATCTACTGATAGCAAAAAAAATTTTTTTAGCTCAATAAAGAGAGGAATCTATTTCGGGGGGGTTTCCACCGAGAGAGCGTCACCTCTAAACAATGTCAAAATATTTATCGTTTTTAAGATCAACTGTTTATCAAAACCAACTAGCTTTCTATTACGTCGTTAAAACATGTTTTTCGGGGATTTCTGAGGAAGTGGCACCCCTTCCTTACCTACGTCGACATATATTTCTCTTTAATATTTATTGATATCAAAAACAATTAACTCTCTAGCTCAAGACATTAAAGAATACAAAAATTGCTGGGGGGGGGGGGGGTTCCAGGAGTGGCACCCCAAGTTATGTCAAAATATTTGTCTCTTAAATATTAACTAAGAGCAAAAATTCAACTCCCTATCTTGAGCCTTTTCAAAAATTGATTTTTTTTTTTTTTTTTGGTGCAGTTGGGGGTTTTCGGGAGGTGGCACCCCCAAATTATGTCAAAGTATTTCTCTTTTAAATACAAACTGAGAGCAAAAAGATCTACCGCTATAGCTTAAGTCTTTCAAAAACTTGATTTTTGGGGGGTTCCTAGGGGGTGGCACCCCAAAAGATGTCAAAATATTTGTCTCTTAAATATCCACTGTATAAAAAAAACTAGCGCCCTAGCTTAAGCCGTCCAAGAATTGTTTTATGGGGAGGCTTCATTTTTGGGGGTTTCTGTGGGGTAGTCCCAAAAATTTTGGGAGATAATTGCGTTTGCAGCTCAACATCCTTACACAAAAATTAAATTTCGGTGTTTTGTGAAAAAAAGAAAACCACTTTGACGCAAACTCTTATCTCTAAATGATTAAAACTTACCATAGTGAAGGGCGGTGAGATATGGACATGAGAATAATGCCAGCGTCTTTCGCAGCTTGAAAGATTTTCCCCTCAACATCAATGCTAACAGCAGAAGTACACTCATCCAACAGTGCATATGAAGGCCTGTAAAATAACAGCAATCCTAAATATTCAGCTTGGTAAACATCAATGTCATCGTACACGGATAAAACGAGACAAGACGATGGTGCATAGCCCATGTACAGTTGTACACTGTTGTCTGTTCTGTTGGTTTGCAATGTAATTAAACGGGCATTCAAGTCAGAAATTTTTTTGCACGGTTTTCTCTCAAAAAATTTGGCAGATCTGAAGGCTAACTTCACCAAATTTAGGATTTCCTCAACCTTCCATTTCTGAGATTTAAGAGATTAGATTTCCCCTTAGAAAGGCCTTTTCCCCTCAGAAACTTTGCTAGAGTTGCCAATTAGAAACAAAATTTCTAAAAGCTACTGCATGTTCCTGATTCTCAATACATGTTTTGCGGTAGAGTTATAACAAAACAAAATAAAGGTTATAGAACTGTAAAATTAGCTGCTTTTCAATAAACGTGAGCCAGCTTTTCAAACGTTAATCTTCTGCCAAAATACTGACGAAATGGCAACACTGAAGTAAGAGGAAAATTGCTGAACTGTAATACCTTGAAAACGGTAAGACGTAGAAACTTCAAATTTAATGAGAATCCGTTTTAGGCTTATTCTAACATTTTGGTCAAGATTGAAAAACTTGACCTGAATGCCCTTTCAAGTGGATAAAAATAGATCCATTTTTTAAAGGTGCTTGCTATGTGTCTGGACTAGTAGTTTAAAGGTGTTGAAGCACCCAGCCGATTCCGGTACTTTACGATAACAAAAATCGAAATATAATTTTTGTAATGTTTGGGGTTGCGTTGCGAAGATATTCATCAAATACCAAGAAATGACCCCTAAAAAAGTTTTTGAAAACCCTGAATCTGTTCTCTCAGCCTGAATTTCTTGGGAAAAAGAGAGACGGAGTAATATTTATTATTTAACCTTCCGGTAACACTACGTGACGAATTCAATTTTGGTAAACCTACCCCTTTTTCTGGAAAATTCAGACTGGAAGAACAAACTGAGGGTTTTCAAAAACTTTTTCAGGGAGATATCTCTTTGTATTTGTTGAATATGAGAACAAAAAAAAAACAAAACGCAGCCCAAAATAAGAACAAAAAATTTCAAAAATTTTGTTTCGATTTTTGCTACTAGAAACTACCGGAATGGGCTAATGCTTCACACCCCCACAATCGGGAAAAGCTAGTAGATTGTTGTAAACATTTTTTTTTGCAAATTACACAATTATTTAGATATGGTGATGTCACTAGAGCGAAAAGACTACTATCAATAAGTCTGTACGAAATTTTAAGGAGAGGTCTGCATTGAAATATCTTTGCTAAAAACAAGCTAACGCACTTGTGGTAAAAAATCCGCGCCATTCCCATTCGTTGTTTTTCACCTCCTGAAAGAACATCCTTCCAATCCGCCTCCGCATCCCAGCCTAAACACACGCTGAATAAGTGTTGCAAAAACACACCAGAAAATAGTTCCTTCAATACATTATGTTTAAAAATTTGAGTAAATGGCAGAAATTGTGGGTAATAATAAGAGCAACACATTTCATTTCGAAACTCTTAGTGAAAATAAAATTTTCTTAAAAATTTAATATGCTTCAATGAAGCCGTTAGCAGTGGACTGGAATTAGAAACTTTTAATAACTCCATCGCTAAATCACAGTATTTTTCCCACCTCCTTCTCTTGTCATAACATGATATAAATGGACGGTCTCGAGGATTTTCTTTAAGTCTTTGTCAGTGATGCCCTTTTCTGTCATCCCCTCAATTGTGTCCGGATATATAACTTGCTCGCGTAGAGTACCGATCGTCATATAAGGGCTGAACAATAATGAAAATATGTGATTTTTTTATTGGTTTACAAATCTGGCTACTCCCGAGTCTTACAGCAACCGCTCAGGCAGTTCAGTCCGACCATAAAATAAACGCAACTGTAAACACGCCTTTTTTATCACGTTATCTACACCAGGAGACAAGCTGCAATTGCCGATCTGTCAATCACTCGCGATAGAAGATCACAGTTAGGGGAGGGGCTGTTTAGAGAACTGGGTAAAATAATCTTTTTGGAAAACTTTTAGTGGTCATCATTCCCTTCAATTCTGATCTGTATCAGAAAGTACTTGAAAGCGCCGAAAAAGCGTTGGTCGCTATTAGAAAATCTCAGCAGCTACCAGTAGTAAAAATTCTGGGCTACTCGAACTCGCAGCATTTTGATTGCTTGCTCACCGCTGAGGAATGTAAAATAAACTGGACGGAGGTGGTTTCTTGAGACGCCCGGAATAGACTGGCCACAAACCACTGAGAATTCGAAACAAAGAACTTTTTCCACAGCCATTTGGCCCTGTTATAAGCAAGTGCATTCCGCTGGTGACCTGAAAATAAACACAGTTAAAACATCAATGCACTACCTTCCAGCAGCGGTCTACGACAAAGCTATCGCCATTTTTCACTCCCAGACATGGCCATCAATAGTTTTTTCAATAATAAGCTACATTGTTTTTACGTATATTCTTTTTCTTGGGAGTAAATTGATTAAAAATGCGTGTTTTAGACAAAATTTAATGAAAGTAAGTACAGACAAATTACAATTCCTCACAACCACACGTTAGGAAATTTAAGCCCTTGGGATAATTTTTCCAAAAAGCCAAGCTACTTGCAAGAAAATGCAAGTTTTTAAATTCCTAAATAACCGGAAAATTAAAATGATACAACTTGATGAACAGCAACCATTGGAGATAGATCATAAGCTTGTGGTTTTGGAATTTCTGGATAGCAGTGCATGCCTATGTCATGGTCTGGACTATTAAATGCTTAGAAGAGTTAAAGTCAAGCAGTGTGCCGGGGCAAGTTTCATTCGAAGATTGAGTTACTGTTGCTTTTGGTGAGACTCCATGCCTGGTCGAATAGGATCAGTACGGTGTCGCAGGCGCCCCATAAAAATTAAAAAAAACTTGTTTGTTTAACCTGAACAATTTTTTGGTAATGCAGTTTGATCTGTAAATCATGAATACCAAGTTTTAAAATTTTTCATCAATGCTTACTTTCTCCGCCAGGTCAATTTTGAGGGCCATTTTTCCACTTTTGCAAAAAGTTTGCCTTTTTTTAGCAGACATATCTTTGAAAAATCCCCAATGTTATTCTCTACCTTCTAAAATAAAATTGAATGAAATTGAGTCATCCTATCCAGAGATATTGCTATTTAATTACACTTTTAACAAGCATTGCTGCCACCAAGTGTTAAAAATTAAAGTTGAATGTGACAAATACAAAGCATTTCAATGCTGAATTTGTGCATACTGTTCACTGCAAAGTTGCACACTGCACTAAACAAATTGGAAATAACTTTTTCCAAGGTTAGGGATTAAGATTGTCTTCCACAACGTATACATGATTTTGTAGATTTTCTTCCTTGAGCAGAAGGTGAAAAATCATTAACCAGCTTGACTCCTCTTCCTGAAGAGTCATTGCACACTTGCAGGCAGTAGATAGTATCCGTTGTCGTGGCATAACCACGTACAAATTTTTTTTGAAGTTATTTTTAGCATCACTGGTTTACGAGACCCTGCACCAAATCTTTTTAATAACTTTCCGTCAGCATCTGAAGTCACTTTATGCCAACCAAAGTTCTTCATCCTACAGGGTTAAGGGAACAAGCTGTCCAGTTAAATACCAAGTATGTCCAGCCTTGAAGGGCAGGCAAGACGAGATAAACTTGTTTTATCCCTTCATAACAGCACGAAGTAGAAAATAATCAGCATTTGTTTGAGAAGGCAACAGGAAAGTTGCTAAGAACCTCATGGTCATCGAGACAAGCAACTACTCTCTTTATCACAGAGGAAAATTCACGCCAGCATCATGGAAGTTTTTAATCACTTCGTCGAAGAGAATCGCAACATTTTCAATATTTCAAAGTCTACAGCCCATCGTCAGCATGCACTACACCTTTAGATGTGCACAGAAAACTGTCGATAATATGAAAAGAAGCATGTAAACTGCACGAAAAAGCTTTTGTAACAAGATTTGTACTTTTTGTACAAGAATACTTTAATGGCAGTGGCTATTTTGCCTATGGAGGCAAAATAGCCACGTGCAATTTTGGCACTGGAGGCAAAATAACCCAAATGACTATTTTGCCTCCAGTCCCAAAATAGCCCTAACCCAAACCCTTACCCTAACTCGATCATTTTCCCTAACAGAAGAAAATTGCTATTTTGCCCCTAGAGGCAAAATAGACCCTTCCAATTTTAATATCTGCGAGAATGCGATTCCAAATATTGACTTCCTGATACTAAATACACCTCGGCCATTAATTTTGTGCAGAAACAAAAAATGTGTAAATTGCTGCAGTCAGCCGACTGCCTCACAGCTTAACTGGAACGATCATTATTTTTACAAAAATAATCGTGAAACAAATTTAGCAGTTTCAAATTTGAACAATAGAGTACATTGTAAAATTTATCAATAATTTTTAAAAAGTACCAACATTTATTTAAAATTTCATAAAAAGATAAAATCGATTTCAGTCTCAAAATACCGTCATCAGTTTCTGAAAAAAAGAAGTAAGTTTTAATTTAAAACTGCAAAAATCTTGATTTAAACTTTGCTATACAAAATGAAGTCACTGTGTAACTTAAAAGATTGAAAACCAAAGCGCAGTACCGTAATGTACTCTATGTTTCATCATTAATGAACCGTCTACACAAAATCGTCATTTTGTACTTCTTCAGTCTGGGTTCGATTTTCTGGATCTCCCACATCAACAATCACGTTAAATTTGAGCAAGTCATCATTTTGCAGAATCTTAACTTGTGAGTACTATGGGTTTACTGAATCTCGGATATGAGAACCAACAATGCCTCAATTACCTCTTGTCCCTTGATTTTGTAAAAATTTTAATTTTTGCTTATAAGCAGGATACATTGCTGCCCTTATTAGTGTACCATACAAACAATAGTAGCAGATATACTAAAGCATAGTTGAGCTTTAAGAAAACGTTTGTTTTAGTTTATTTGGAATTCAACCTGAGCGAATCACTTTTTCCTGCACTTTGTTATCAGTATTTTGAGCACTCTATTGCATATGAACTAATAAACCCATACTGTGCAATGTTCATTAATCGTAGTTTAGTCTAGTAAAAAACATAGTTCATGCGCTACAATTGATTTTATACCACATTTTAAAAACTAAACAAATTACCTATTGAAAGAACTTTTGAAATAGTTGGTAATAATTTTTTTCAAGAGGCTGTAATAACCTCACCCAACCGAAATGTTCAGTAAAAAAATCTGAATCTTTTGAAACTAAGCATTATCTACAAAATTTTACTAAAATACCTATACATCAACATTTGGTACTCATCAAATGTTGCATTAAAATGTAATTTTACAGTTTTGAAATGGATAATATGCCCAAAATCGACATCAAAATGCTTAATATAAGATACTGTATAGTAAACTTTAATTTTCACCACTTGGAGGTAGCAACGCTATTTAAAAGTGTAATAAAATAGCAATATCTTTGGATAGGATGACTCAATTTCATTCAAATTTTTTTTAAAGATGGAGACTAACATGGGGCATCTTTCAAAAATATGTCATGAAATACAACTTATTCATATCGCCCTCCAGTGGCGAAAAAAATCAAATTTTTGCAAAAGTGGGCATCAAAATCGGCCTGGCGGGGGAGGTAAACATTGACGAAAAATTTTAAAACTTGGTATTTATGATCTACTGATCAAACTGCAATACCAAAAAATAGTTCAGCAAAATTGATAAAGGTCGGGGCGCCAGCAACATCCTAAGAATCACCCAAATCAGTAACTACAGTTCAAGTGTAAAGAGAAAACGTAACAATATACAACAACTTTGAAAATTAGGTACGCAAGTTTCACAATTTAAATTGCTTATATTTTCTCCAAAACAAGATTGACTCTATACGGTTCAACCAAAAACACTTGAAGCTCATAATCAGCTTAGTACAGTAATTTGCTGAATATCCAAAGTCCACTAAGATCGTTCATACTTGTAGTGGTTAATAATTCATAAAAATAGCCGTTCACTGTGTTGCAAACGTATCAACGTGATATCATTATGCAGCCAACGACACAATGTGATAAACAGATGTTGTATTGTACACGGCAGGTAAGGGAAATCCTAATTTAATGACTAATTTCCAACATTAGAAGATAACACGATATAATTATGGAAACGATACGTGTAAAACTCTCAGAAATCAAAAAGCAATACTCGTCACCCAAAATGTTGCAACCAATGCTGCTGTAGCACTCACACAGCTTGTAACTTAAAAAAAAATTTAACGAAAAAACCATACGTAAAAACAATATTTTACGTTCAATTAATTAGAAAGGCAGTAAATAATAATGGAGATACTTACAGTTAGTTTCAGTGAATCGACGACAACATCACCATTTGGTGTAATAATCGGAACATCTTCCACCACTATGTCGCGCTCCGTCTCCTGAACGTCGCCTGAAAGGCAGCAAATGATATAAATTCTCCATAAGCTATTTCGTACACGAGCATTAATGCATTGTCGCAAAATTTGATTTGTAAAAAATCAATTAGACTCTCCCAATTCTGAAAGAAGAGTCGACAAACAGGCGAGAAATCCACTTTCGTGTCGTACTTGGTAGCTGTTTTAAAGGTATAAGGAATAGCTATGATGCGCTGACAAAATTTCAGAGAAACTAGAATGACCAACAAGTCTCTTCTGATAAAACCAAAAACACATACAGCAGATCAATACGAGAGGGGTCCACGACATTTAACCGCCACAAACTGACCGCGAACCAAATGACTTCCAACTATCCCCAACTCTGATGTTGGCGGTCACTGGTTCACGGTGAACCGGCTTGGTTCGATAGAGATATTTGCTCCGCAAATACGGAATTTTTATGCTAATATTCGTCTATTGGGTGAAATTTTCGTGTTACCTTTAATTTCCAGTAGAGGTGGGAGATTGGCGTCCGTTTCTGCTCGCTCGTAATTTCCTTTACTCACGTCGTCAAAAACTTCAAACATGTTCCAAACCCGCGACGTGTAACCAGCTAGCTCGGTTATCTTAAAGAAAACGATACAATTATTGTCAAATTTAAACCAAAGAGTTTGCGCAAACAAAAAAAATTACGTCACTTACACTTTAGCCATAAAGGTTACGTTAAACCGTTCTAAGCACAATTAGAACAAGCCAAAGACACAAGACTTCGAAATAAGCTGTAGTCTTACGTTATTCGTCAATAATCGATTCCAATATACAATATATTTTATGGCTTGATAATCATAATTTTTTAAATTGTGCCAGTGTAAAAAACTCTGCTCTACACTGGCACAATTAAAATCACAAACATCGAGTGTTTTTAGTTCTAAAAAGCTAGCGATCGTGAATTAATGAGCTTTTTTCATGTGGAGTGTTGTTACGTACCATCGGTCGGATGTCTGATATAAGACATGTTTGGTACTTTATATTCGTTAAACATATTATACCATACGGGTAACGTGACCTCTAGGCGTAGCCAGGATGTTTGATTGGAAGGAGGGCCAAACCACAAATCACATGCTATGACGTCATCAGAAACTTTCAAAAGAGAAACTTTTTATCGGGCAAAGATATTGTAGAATCGAAGATCAAAAGCCGTGGCTTGGTTTTGCGCTCAAGCAGGATTTGGTAAAAGGAAATGGTTTAAACCAATAGTTAAAAAGTGCAAATGTCTAACTTGGGAGACGTGTTGAGCGAACTAGTGTACCTCAAACGCATCACAGACGGGGGTATGGGGGTGGAGCCCCCAGCCGCCGAAGGCTATAAGGGTCTGACGGGGGTAAGGGGGTGGAGCCCCCAGCCGCCCAAGGCTATAAGGGTCTGGGGGCTCTATGCGATTTTTTGTAGTTTTTTGGAAAACAAGCTATTTTAATGCCATTGGATCACAACTCGCACATTTTCAGAGCCATTTGAAAGGACTAAAGTTTTAACATTTCAAAGCCAATTAAAAAAAATTAAATTGTCCAATCCTCCTTTCACTAGCAATTTTAGTCCAAAACACGTATAAATCTTGCATTTTGGTGTTAAATTTTGTATTTGGCACAGGTAGGGGAAAGTATGGCGCACTGCGTCCTGCAATATTTTATCTGTCAATAATAATCCACTCGAAGATTTTCCTTACATAGTTTTGTTTTGTCATGAAATTAACTAGTTATAGGAGTACATGTACGGCCAGGGGGCCCAGGCCTCCTCAATTCAAGTTCAATATTTTGTTCAATGAGCACTTCCCCTAGCTAATTTTTTTTCAAAAGTATTTTTTCGCGTAAAACCTGGCGAGGTGGAGGTGAGTTGTTATTGAAAAATGGTACAATAGATGGTTATGCCAACTAACCATCTTATTCCCGGGACGGATTTACATTGCGCTAGGCCCCTGGTACTTTGGGGATTATTGCAACATCTTCCTGCCAAAACTAGGTGAAGACCAAACAAAGGTCTTACCATCTGAGCGCGGGGCCCCTGGCACTGTGCCATACGGTAAATCTGGCCCTGGTTATTGCATCACGTTCATAACAAGGTTAGATTAGGGCCTGGGGTAGCAACTGTTAGGACAAAAACCCTTAATTTCACCCGAGCAATACATTTAAATAGGTTGACAAAAATTGAACTAAGGGGGCCCGGGCCCCCTGGTTGTCAATATTACAGCTAATTATTGTTGTATGCGTGTACTGTTGTACGCGAAGATGCTAAACGAAACCGAAACTGAAAAAAAAAGCTTTTTTGCCTCTTTTTTTTTATCATTGGTGGCATTTCAATTAGGGGGGGGCTGGCCCCCTGGGGCCCCCCCTGGCTACGCCTACGCGAGACCTATTAGAGCTAAAGAAATCATTTGTTCTTTGATTGTAAAAAGATCATGATTTTATTCTTCTTAAAGATGTAACTACACAGTAAAATTTACAATAATAATTACACTCAAATCAAATACTTTTAAAAAATAATGGCGATATAATTATTCCAAAAATTTCTTGATAAATCCATTACAATACAAAATCGTGCAATTGAACCAAATCAAACTTGCACAACCTCAAATACAATAACTATTCTTAAATCATCGAATTATCCCCTCAGCGTGCTTTAATAATGTTGCTGAAAGGTCTTATTGCTTGAATGTACAGTATCAGCTGCGAAGATGTAGCACGTGTACAAAAAAATGTCGGGTATTAAACTCTAACCTCTTTATAGGAACTGATTATGCGTTCCAATGCATCGGCGCTTGTAGTGAGAAGATTTCTAGCGGAAGTAAACGCTTCTGTTCTGATGCTGATCATCTCGTGTTCAGGCTTATTTTCCCATTCTTCCCGTTCTTCTTGAGATGCTGTCATGAAGAAAATCAAAACTAACATCATTCTGTTCTTTATGGGGAAAGCAAAATGACTGAAACGCTATCTAAAAACAAACGCAACAGGTACAAGCTGAAGCTTGTAAAAGAAACGTATTGTATTAAAAGGAAAGAAACGTATTATGAAAACCCACTTTAAGTCGCGTCTGTTTTGAGTGAAATTTTAGTATATTGAATTTAGATTTAAAGCATTTTAAGCCGCACTTTTCAGAAATTATCATGATTCATTTTTAGAAACTAAAAAAGTCGTATTAAAATTTTTATTAACACATAGTCAAAATTTTTCTGTTAAGCTGACTGGGTTGCCGGACTCTTTTCTGTAAAAGAGAACAAACATGCACGGGTGTAAAAGAATATTCGTAGACCTTGGGCTCAATTGAGCTTTCATAATACGCCTAGGACTCTAAGCACAGAATAGCAGTAAAGAAGGTTTTTGCTTCAAAGCCTACTTTTTCCATTTATAACAACTTTGCCGCAAGCAAGCTTAGACGATCATCGTGTTTTTCAACTTTCATGAAAACCAATCGCAACGCAAAAGTATTGGTAGCACCATCGGAGCAATGGCAAAATTCTTGAATTGGTCAACTTGCGTAAAACTGGTCATATTTGCAAAAATCGCACAACTTAAAAACAAGCAACAACACTCAGTTTGTTTGTTACATGTAGTGCAAATCATAGTCAAATGCGCTAAGTGTTTAGCGCAACGGAAGAACCATTACTATAGATCAAATTCTAAATGTTTCAATAGCTAGTGAACAGTGGTGTAAAGTAACGAAATACTTTTACTTGAGTAGATCACTTAAGTAGTTTTATCCAGTAACGAATACTTTTGGGAGTAATTTTTTGTGGCTACTTTTACTTGATTACATTTAGAGTGAAGTAACGCTACTTAAGTAGTATTTTGATTCTGAAAAGTAAAAAGTACTATAATTTTAAATTTGAACCCAAAATTCGTCAGAACGGTCGACTTTTTTACCAGCAATTGTTCAATTCAGTTAAGTTAGTTGTCTTTTGCTCCTTTTTCGGCTGGTACCTCTTGCGCCAGAGGTCAGACCACCACAGCAACTGCAGCAATGCTTTTTTTCCACGTGTGTGCGTACGTATCAGATCCACTCTGGCGAAAAGCAGTTCAATGTTCAAGATAGTTTTAGTTTAACGTTCGTTTTTTGGTGTCTGCCCTTCACCGCATACTGACATAGATGTTTATCCATTAAAAGTAAATCATGAAAGAAGCAATCAGACATATGAATTTGCCAAAAATGCGTCCTATAATAACTAAACGTTTCTATTGCTAAATTCTACAGAGTGAGTCAAAAATCACACACAATATAAGCAAGAAACACTATTGTACGGTGCGGTAATATATTTTGCAATGTAATCACAAAATGTCTTCAATTATAAGACGACCAATTTCGTTCCAGTAGAGACCAAGACTATCTAAATGGGCTATCTACAATAATTTTGTGTGAATTAGTGACGTAATGTTCATCAGGCTTTGCCTGCCTTCACATGTCGTAAAATAAATTCAATGCAAAAAAAATCCACAATAATCTTTATTAGTTAAAAAAGTTTATCGCAGAATATACTGAAATAGCTATGATCCGAACTTTTGACCCACCCTGTAGATACGCTGATAAATTTTAGCATAATTCAACAATGGCAGTGAATGAGTATCTGAGCAAAGATTTTATACAATGATTCCATGAAAATTCTGCGCCGCATGATTTTCAAATCTCAAAGTTTTGCTGTTGTTTTTTTGTTTTTTCTTTTGATTAATTGCCGTGAATATAATAACAAAAAACTTGGAAAAATTAATAATTTATGACTTCTTGAGAGAATGAGAGGTTTGAAGACCAAGCGCTTTGTGGCAGTAATGCGAAGGTAGTCGATCAGTTGTCTGTCATATGTCGATTAAATAGTTTATTTATTTTGTTTGAATACTTTTAGAAATACTTGTACTTGAGTACTTTTAAAACGACTACTTTTTTACTTCTACTCAAGCACTTTTTTGGTTAGTACTTTGTGCTTTACTTCAAAAGTAGTTTTTTCGTCAGTAACGAAACTTTTACTTGATTACAATTTTCGAGTACTTTTTACACCACCGCCTGTGAATAATTTACAGCAATTTGGACCAAAGCCGTAAGCTAAAATTACGATCAGTTGGAATTTTACTGCTGGCTTTATACTCTTAACTACAGCACTGATAAGTATGCGCGGACGTTATGGTTATGCCATTGAATATGATGTTGAAAGAAAGCATCTAGAATCTCGTTTGACACTGCAATGCTAAAAAAAAAAATTGAGTGATCAATGGTCTAACATACAGCGCTGTAAACAATACCCGTTTTCTGTTGGAAACTTATGGTAAAATTCGATTAAGCTGCGATCTAACAAAAACGAAAAAAACAGATACTAAACAAGTCTTACATTCTCTTGAATATCCTCTCGCAGTGAGAATTGGGATGGCGATCATGAGCATTCCTGAACTACTCCATACATACTTCATGAAAAATTGCTCCACCATGACATACCAAAGACGTTGCAGATATATGAGGTTAGTTTGATCAACTAGAGATTGATAGCAACGGTGCAACAAACTTAACTCAACCTGAATAAATAAGACGGGTTTGCACCAGACCCAAAGCAAATCAAATGATGGAATTTGGGGTTAAAACCGTGCGACATAATGATATTGATATACTGTATACTGCAAACAATTTCGAAAACGAAAGCGTAGTCGAGCTTAGTGAAAAGTATTGGAAGCGAAAAGATAAAAACTCGTGTTGATGAACCAGGGTTTAAACATCTGTAAACCACATCGGCACAGTGTCTTTTCTAGGTTCGACCGGTCACCATGACAAATAGACTGTCAGGCCCAAATAAAAAGTAACCAATGTCTTTCCCAAGAAAACAACAAAGCACTGCTAGTTTGCAAATTGACCAAAGAGCTGGAAACCTTTCAATCACTAACCTGACGCTTTATCAACTCAGCTCTGCGGCCATTAAAATCATACCTTTTCACCACCATAAAAAGCAATTTCTTCTGCGTTCTGAATAATACGAGAGTGAATATACCGCAAGTAACCTTTCCTCGCTGCTCGCTCAGCTATTAATCTGCCAAACTTCGGTGAGACTTTTCGAAGCACGTAGGCAGTGATATAGGTAGTGCTGAATGAAATGAGACCAGGTAACCTAAAAATATTTCAACATACAAAGTACACATCTTAAAAGAATTTAATCAGACATCTAATGTAAGCACACAACTAATCTAGGCAAAACACGCCTTGAATCTGCAGTAGATTCTCGATAAAACTGCTTTCAGTCGGATCAAAACAATGTTTAAAAAAGGCAAAGCAGATTTACCAGCAAAAGCAAGCTTTTAAATGAAGTAAAAACAGGACTTTTCTAAACAGACTTATTCATATTACAGAAAATAAACAGAAACTGTTAAAATATTTGGCTCACCTGCTATTTGCTCCTCTTTCACGAGAACGCTTTAAAAGTGTGTGAGTTATCAAAATTACGTCTAAAACTGGTTTCGTCAAATGAGAATATAAGTGAGCAAGTAATGAGGAAAAGTCGTGAATGTCTTCAGTTAAACATTGATCAGCATTAGCAATGCGGCCATCCATGTTACTCATTCTGAAAAAGCATCATCATTATACTACTTAATGATTGAAAATAAGCGAATACCATACAGTAATTTTTTTACGCTCATTTCAAATTCGTAGGTTACAAAAACAACAATCGAGTTCATGCCTTGACCTAGATTGACTTAAAATTATTTTAGCAGAGCATGAAAATCTCACTTACGTCAGACTTGGGCTGAAATACATTCTTGACCCACAGGGCCATAGCGTTTTTCACTTGGAATAAAAACAAGCTGGTACGAACACAGCACACTATCGTCATTAGTAAATGGTTTTACATTTAAAAAAATTACATAAGCAAGCTTAACAATTGTATAAATCTAATCGTATTCGAAGTGAAGTAAAACTAGCTCATTTCATACTATTAATAATACCGCAATGCAAAATTGTTCCATCCTACCTGTAGTATGTTTGATTTTTAAAGTAAAGTTCATAAGCATGTTCAACCAGCTTGCTTCTGAAAGCTAAAGCTTCTTTACTTTCACAAAACCTAATGGCGCTGTTGGTAAAGGTAGCTGGAATTGCCAATCCAAGCCATTTTAGAAGATCGTAAATGAATTCACGCAAATCGGTACGAACTGAAAAAATAACAAACATAAATTGTAAATGTAAAAGAGTACACATGCATCAGAGGTAAGATCCTTTAAAAAGAATTATATATATACTAAAGACTGTATTGCAGTTTCAGCCCATCACCAAAGTGTAAAGTTTATTTAATCAGTGTACATACTGCAAATAAAAATTAAGCATTAGTTACATTCACTACATGAGAACAATCAATATATAAATAAAGTTCACATTCGGTAAGTTAAACATACCAATTAACTAGTCACACTTTTGTAAATAGTAAACATGTAAGATCATTGCATAAATTTCAACAAAACTGGTTAAATTTCAATCAACGTTATTAATGAACAGACTGGTACATACCGATTGAACTAACCATTCTTCCATCTAAGTCGGCAACATAAATAGATAAAAAAGTGCGAACAACTAATGCAGTGGAATGAAGAGCTAACCACATGAATTCTTTGCTCCAAATACTAGGAATAAGAATTCGAAGCAAATGAAATAGCCGTTTGAAGAATAACCGATTAACATGCGCATTGACATGCTGCAAAACAATACAAATATTGAGGATGAAAAAACGAAAAAGAACAGTTAAAATCACAAGCTATATCCTTCACCTGTTAAGGTGCTCAAAGATAATGAACTATGAATAGATTTGTTCATATGATAGCAAAAAATTAATTTTTCTTGAGTTTTAACTACACATTGTCAACAACTTGTGAACGAATTTTGGTTTCTTTTTTCTTCAAAAATATTTTAATTGAAACTCATACCTTATCGTCTTTGCTGGGCAAAGAATTTCTGGATAATTCTTTTTCTGGCTTTACGTTTTTATTACTCTGACGTCTGTACCTGCAATGACATAAATTGCAAACATTATTAGTAATGGCATTAATTTCATAGGATAGGGTTGCAATGTGCTTATTTACAATTATATGCAAAAGTCAATTGTTGGTATATTTTACCAGATGTGAGCTTGCTGAGGAGCAACCCCTTTGAACGACCAATGCAAATATCCACAGATTTCAAAATAAATAACATCCTAGCTTAAGCCATTCAAAAAATTGACTTTGGAGAGTCCATTTAGGAGGTTTCCGGCAAGATAGTATCCCAAACTACGTCTAAATATTTGTTTCTTAAACATCTACCGATACCAAAAAAACTGGCACGCAAGATTAAGCTATTCAAAAAAGTGATATTTTGGGGGTCTATTGGGGGGTCCCGGGGGGGTGGTACCCTCAAACTACATAAAAATACTTCTCTCTTAAATATCTACTCAGATCAAAAAACTGGCACCCTAGCTTAAGCTGTTCAAAAAATTGATCTTTGGGGGGTCTATTTGGGGGTCCACGGGAAGTGGTACCTCCAAACTATGACAAAACATTTGTGTCTTAAACAACTACTAAAAAAAAAACTAGTACTCTAGCTTGAGCAGTTCAAAAAATCGATTTTGGGGGGCCCATTTAGAGGGGTCCCCAAGGAATGGTACCCCCCACTATCAGCTATGTCAAAAATATTTGTCTCTTAAATATCTACTGATATAAAAAAAACTGGCACGCAAGATTAAGCCATTCAAAAAACTGATTTGGGGGTACATTTGGTGGTCCACCCAAACTATGTCAAAATATTTGTCTCTTAAATATCTACTGATATCAAACAAAAACAGCACACCCTAGGTTAAGCCGTTCAAAGAAATGATTTTTGCGGTCTCATTTTGAGGGGTTGCCGGGGGAGTGGCTCTAAAAAATTTTGGGAAACAAAATTGTGTTTGCAGCTCAACAACTTTACTCAAAAATTAGATTTTGATGTTTTATGGTGTAGTAGAAAAAGAGCGTAGAAGATTTAGGAAGAAAAAAGGAAAAAAAACCCTCTGCGCGGCAAAAAATGGGTTGGTTGGGATGAAAGGGTATCTTAAGACATATATACAACCATGTGAAACATTTGTTGCCGCACTTAAGCTGTTTTTGACTGAGACCGCTTTTTATGCCGAACTTTCTGGGTGGTTTTCGGGTCCTAAAACTGAAATCATGTGACCAATTGCCTCAAAATTTGGTACAAACATACAACTCATTAATCTCAAACGGCTGTCAAAATTTCATGTAGCAAGACCAAACCATTCTCGAGTTATAAGCAAAAGTCTGAAGCTTTGCACTCATTAGCTTGAAAATGGCAGAGTAAAAAAACAAAGAAACACGTGACGCGAGCATCGGCTATTCCAATTACAGCAGTTGTCCGGTTGTCTATTAAAACTAGCTCCTGTACTACAGCTTCAAAAATAAATAAAATTTTGAGATGTTGATTTATATTTAACTATAAACTTATGATGTTGACAGTATATACTGTATAAGATACTTACCATATTATAAGTTTTATTCCCCCAATCATTGCAGAAGCAACTGCTGCTTTTTTTAGAAAAGGTTTAGGTTTTGAAACAATGCTGTAAAGTTCTGCAGCTTTTTGAAGAGCCAATAAATGAGCCATTTCAAAAGTCACGTAGTCACTTATTTTGATACTTGAAAGTAATCTGATTTATGGTAATGGAAGATGAGAACCAATACCGAAACTCAAGAGACCAAATTATTGGAAAAATTGTGACTGTGTGTATCAATCAGTAGTATCAAACAATGCTAGGATACTCAGCACTGTCGGTCTGGTTAACGGCTCCAATAACTAAATAAGCAGTAAAAATCCATGTTATATGTTGTATTTCATTGCATCAAAACTTCGTTTCAAGTCTTTGAGAGTCTGGCATTAAACCATGCAATGATTAGATGATGGTTTTTGACAACTTACAATATCTGTTATCAAGTGCACTATCAGTATCTTGTATGGAGCAGGAGCAGCGTGGGTATTTACGCCAATAACTTCAATTTAGATCACGGAAAAGCCTACTGTAACTCCTAGGCCTAATGCAATTACCAATTCAGAATTCGCCAGTACTACTGCTTTTGATAGCCTAATCTAAGAAATAAAAATATTAACAACATGATGTGCCGGTACTGGACTGCTGACTAACTGTAGTGTAATTTAAGCACCAGTAAAATTAGCAATCACTCATGATCGGAGTGCCGCAAGGTAGCGTGCTGGGGCCTCTTCTTTTTCTTGTTTATATAAATGATCTGACTAATTCTTGTGAATCCAAAACGATTTTATATGCTGATGATTTGGTATTGCTCTGAAGCGATGTAAGTACTGAAAAACTCAAAAGTAAATGCGAGAAATCATTTCTCCTACTTGAAAATTGGATTAGTTCGAACAGACTTACACTAAACTATTCTAAAACTAACTGTGTGTTGTTTTCTAATTTAATAAATTTATCTAATAATGATTTTTGTATTAATACGGTACCCCAGCGGTCCTTTACCAAATAAGAGTGCTGTTAAATACTTGGGTGTTATAATTGATCACAGGCTGACCTGGGAGGAACACACACAACATGTTGTACAAAAACTATCTACTGCAAGAGGAATACTTAGTAAATTAAGACACCATGCCCGTCAATCTGTACCATTAAATGTTTATTATAGCATTGTATATCCATACCCTACTTATATTATGGTGTCACGTCATGGAACAGAGCTGCTGCTAAATATACCCACTGTATTCAGATTGAACAAAACTACATAGTCAAAGTCATCACTAAATTGCCTTTTGTTAGAACAAAAATTGCCCCATTATATGACCAACTAGATTTGTTACGATTAATTGCCATTTACAAATTACAAGTTTTGAAATTTATGTTTAGTTTTAAAAAAAAATTCTTCCAAAATGTTTTAAAGATTACTATATTATTCCCTCGGAAATACAAGAGTATCCTACCAGGTTTGCTTGTAATGATAACTGGGCAGTAAATTTTCGATGTATTAAATCCACTACATAAAGATCAATAAAATTCACCGGTTGTAAACTATGGAATGAACTGCCTTCTGAGATTAAATCTATAAATGAATCTAGTTTAAAATCTTTTTGTAAAAAAATCAAAGTTTTACTGAAATAACATCCTCAACTATCTATTGGTATTCGATGCAAAATCATTTATTGCACCATGTTCTGTTGCTCATTTTAATGATTACTGGTACTTTTTATCCTGTGGTTGCTTTGTAATTTACAATGTATATACTCTGGACATATAGGCCTATCGCTACATCCAATTTTTTTTTTTCGTACTAATATTGAATTATTAAATAATGTATCCTGCACTAAGTAAATTACTTAACTACCGCTCACACTTGTATTTATTGCCGTATATCGTCCGATTGTGAGAGGCTGCAGACTCGATGACTGTGCCATTTCTTTCCGAATATGGACATTTGGTCCTTTCGCAGCCTCTCACAGGAAAGACCATAACATTGTGTTTCTTTTGTAAATTTTATTTTCTTTTTTTTTTCTTTTTTTTTCCTGCTTTAGTGTGCTCTGTGTCTTTCTACACAAAAATAAACGAATGAATGAATGACTCATCACTGATCGCTCGAGTTGATCACAAACCATTAAGCTCAGAACTATTAGGCCTATATCATCCACAGTCAACACTGAACTGGTCTAGCAAGACATGAAGACCAACTGTATAGAGCAGAGAGTAGGGTATTGGTATCTGAGCTGATAACAGTAGACCTGTTTTTAGGTCATACCTTAGATTAGGCAGGTCTAAGGTAGCAGAACATTAGGTACAGTTCTCTTCCGATCAGTGCTCTGTGCTACTTCGCAGATCTGAGGTACCCCTAACCAGAATGACATAATCGGTAATCTCAAATCGAGCTACGTAGTTAGTAGGTGCAACACTGCAACATTAGGCTACTGTATGCCACTCGAGTTCTACCATGCCCCACTCCACTGCTTTCTAGAAAATGTTCGTGCTGCAAATAACTCTTGCAGCTTGTTTGTTTGTCACCACCAGACTATCTCAGCATACTTGTCGTAACGAGTATGATCTCAGTCTTTACGGGTCCTACTACAACATATGTAGTGACATGGTCACTACACTAGGACTAGGCTACCTCATCCGTGACAGGCTATATTATCCGCATAATTAGCATCATAGTAACTGGATGGGAGTTTGCCAGCAAACCCATTAAACGACCGACGCGTAGCTAATGCTGTGACGCTCAAAAATACTTTTTGTGTACCGTAAAATCAGCAATTATTAAAAAATATCTGATTATGGAACCTCCAGAAAAGTAGAGTCAAAATATTTGACGGTTAAATGTCTTCTGATATCATAAAACACTGGCACCCTAGCTTAAGCTGCTCGAAAAATTGATTTTCAGGGGGTCCATTTCGGGGGGGTCCCCGGAGGGATGGCACCCCCAAACTATGTCAAAATATTTGTCTGTTAAATAACTACTGATATCAAAACAAACTTGGTCCCTAAGTTAAGCCATTCAAAAAATTGATTTTGGGGGGGTCATTTGGGGGAGTCCCCAGGGGATGTGGCACCCCCAAACTATGTCAAAATATTTGTCTGTTAAATATCTGCTGATATCAAACCAAACTGGCACCCTAGCTTGATCCGCTCAAAAGATTGATTTTAGGGGTCCATTTGGGGGGTCCGCGGGGGATGGCACCCCCAAACTATGTCAAAATATTTGTCAGTCAAATCTCTGCTGATTGATTGATTGATTGATTGATTGGTGCATCTTTATCCTCCTATCACGAGAAAGCGACGGTGCGCTATGCTTTGGACGAATCCGCACCCGCTTAGGAGTTGACCATTTTCCAAGCTTTCCTGTTGAAGTTTTGACTTCTTCCCACGTAAATTTGCTGCTTATTCGAAGCCACCAAGCAGAGATAATTATCGTAATGCGTCTTATCCAAGGACGCAATAACGTGACCAGGGTGCGGGTTGAACTCATGATCATGCGATCAGAGTCGTCGTAAAAACGACGCTTTTACCCATTCGGCCACGCTGCCGACTGATATCATAAAATACTGGCACTCTAGCTTGGGCCGTTCAAAAAATTGATTTTGGGGGGTCCATTTGGGGGTCCTCGGGGAGGCCATAACCCCCAAATTATGACAAAATATTTGTCGGTCAAATCTCTGCTAATATCAAAAAGAACTAGCACCCTAGCTTGGGTCGTTCAAAAAATTGATTTTTTGGAACCCCAATTTGGGAGGGTTCCCGGTGGAGTTGCCAAAAAAATTTCGGGAGAAAAAATTGCGTTTGCAGCTCAACAATTTCACACAAAAATTAGATTTTAATGTTTTGTGGTTTAGGAGAAGAAAAGCGTACAAAAATCAGGAAGAAAAGAAAAAGAAATGAAGCTCATCGCGACCAAAAGTGGGTTGGTTGGGATGAAAGGGTATCTTAAGACATACAGTATAATCATATGAAATATTTTTTGCCGTACTTAAGCCGTTTTTGACTGAGATCGCTTTTTACGCCAAACTTGTGGGGCGGTTTTCAGATTCTAAAACCAAAGTCACGTGACCTATTGCCTCGAAATTTGGTACAAACATACAACTCATTAATCTCAAACTGCTGTCAAAATTTCATGTAGCTAGATCAAACTGTTCTCAAGTTATGAACAAAAGTTAAAATTTCGCACTCGTTAGCTGGAAAATGGCCAAGTAAAAACAAAGAAACACGCGACGCGAGCGTCGGTCGTTCCAATGATAAAACTAGATGGGAGTTTGCCAGCAAACCCAGTGAACGACCGACGCGTAGCTAATGCTGTGACGTTCAAAAGTACTTTTCGTCTACCGTGAAATCAGCAATTATTCAAAAATAACTGATTATGGAACCTCCAGAAAAGTAGAAATCCCAAACAATAGCAAAAAATATCAACGTCATCGTTTCTGATTCAAAAAAATAATCCGTCAGGTTAAGCCAGCGTTTCTCAAAGCATGGGTCGCAACCCAAATGTGGGTCGCCATAGCTTATATATGGGTTGCTGACACAAGTAGAGCCCTCAGTACTTTGATTATCTTTAATTCATATTTAAGCAAACGAATCTTTTTTCTCTTTTTTCTTTTTTCCAAGTTCATATTTACGTGAGATGGGATTTTCTTCTTGGACATTTATAAAAGAAAAATATAGAAACAGCTCGGGTGAAGAGCATCCAATGCGTCTAGCGTTAAGTGACGTTGAGTCAGGATTTTAAAAATTGTTGAAGAGAAATGGTGATAGATGTTGTGAAATAAAAGTACCGCTTTTTTATGTTCTGTTTTTTTGTAACTACGTACTTGTGTCGCAGTTGTTCTTACAGATAGCTTGGGTTGGATTGAAGTCGTAACTACAGATATGAACATAATTCTACATCTGTCCAATTGCAGTAAAAACACATTTTAAAACCAACTTTCGCAAAGTCAATAATGAATTTGAATATGAATTTGAATTTAGTTTTTCCAAAGTCAATTAATTTAAATTTAATATAAAGTAAAGAGCCAAAACGTGAGAGAGCATTTTGGCTCTTTGCTTTAGATTAAGATAAACTTGAACAACAAATACAAACATCTTAAAGGCGGTGAATCATTCAGCCAATTCCGGAGGTTTACAATAGCTAAAATTGAACTAAAATTTTTGATATTTTTTGTTTTGATTTTGGGGCTGCGTTTGCAAAGACATTCAACAAATACAAACAGATATCCCCCGACAAAAAGTTTTTGGAAACTCTGAGTTTTGTTCTTCCAGCCAAAACCACAGTTCTCTAAACTATTAGGCCTACTGCAATCTTATTAAACTGTTAGGCCTAACTATCTCTAAACTATTAGGCCTAATAATTTAGAGATAGTTAGGCCTAAACTATTTAGAAATAAACTATCTCTAAACTATTAGGCCTACCACAGTTCTCTAAACTATTAGGCCTACTGTGGTTTTGGTGGGAAGAACAAAACTCAGAGTTTCCAAAAAAATTTTTCGGGGGGACATCTTTTTGTATTTGTTGAATATCTTTGCAACCGCAGTCCCAAAATTAAAACAAAAAATATCAAAAATTATAGTTCAATTTTAGCTATTGTAAACCACTGGAATTGGCTGGATGATTCACCGCCTTTAATAGCACAGTGAAAACCCTATCATATCAAATTACGAGGTAAACCAACATCTTAAGTGATTAACAACAATTTGTCTGTCAACGCTTCGTCCATCAGTACTATAAATGCGTATATCGTAGCTCAAGCGTAAATTCAAAATGCGTACAAAGCTATCGTGTAATGTCTAGCACATATTATTTATTTACATAAGACACTCTGCATTGAATTGGTTCCAGATCTATGTTTTTGCCTTAATAGCAACAATGCTAAAGTTCTATCTCGAACAGACAACTATTTGTATTTTTAATTTTTTGTCTAACTTTTAATTTTAATTTTTTGTCTGTATTTTTAATTTTTTGTACGAAAAAAACGGTTTTAGCTTAAATGAAAAGTAAAGATTTGGGGAATCTATGTATTTGGGGGTTCCCAGGGAGGGGTATCACTTCTTAACCATGCCAAGATATTTCTTTTTTGGAGACTTAATATTAAAAACAATTAGCTCTCTAACTAGTGATTTAAAGAAAATGATTTGGGAGTGGTCCAATTTTCTGTTTCCCGAGAGAGTGGTACCCTTAAACTATGTCAAAATATTTGTTTAATATTTAATAGTATTAGCCATTCAAAAAATTGATTTTCGGGGCGTCCATTTGGGGTAGGGGAGTTCTTGGGGAGGTACCCCCAAACTGTGTCAAAATATTTGTCAGTTAAAAATCTGCTGATATCATAATACACTGGCATCCTAGCTTGAGTCGTTCAAAAAATTGGTGTTTGGGGGTCCATTTGGGGGGTATCCGGGGGGGTACCCCAAACTGTGTCAAAATGTTTGTCTGTTAAATATCTTCTGACATCAAAAAACACTGGCACCCTAGCTTGAGCCATTCAAAAAATTGATTTTTGGGGGGTCCATTTGGGGGGTCCTTGGGGGATGTGGCACCCCCCAAACTATGTCAAGATACTTGTGTGTTAAATATCTGCTGATATCAAAACAAACTGGCACCCTAGTTTGAGCCATTTAAAAAATTGATTTTGGGGGGTCCATTTGGGGGGTGCCTGGGGGGGGTTGGCACCCCCAAACTACGCCAAAAGTTTTGTCTGTTAAATATCTGCTGTTATCAAAAAAACCACTGGCACCCTAAGTGAGCAGTTCAAAAAATTGATTTTGGGGGGTCCATTTGGGGGGTCCCCAGGGGGATGTGGCACCCCCAAATTATGTCAAAGTATTTGTCTGTTAAATATCTGCTGATATCAAAAAAAACTAACACCCTAGCTTAAGCCGTTAAAAAAATTGAGCTTTGGGGCCCCATTTTGGGGGGGTTTCCGGGGGAGTTGCCAAAAAAATTTCGGGAGAAAAAATTGCATTTGCAGCTCAACAACTTTACACAAAAATTAGATTTTAATGTTTTGTGGTTTAGCAGAAGAAGAGCGTACAAAAACCAGGAAGAAAAAAAAGGGAAAAAAGGAAAAAAAAAGAAAAAAACCTCATGGCGGCCAGCGAAATTTTTTTTTCTACCATGGTTTTGCAGATTTATTACGTCACATCCGCATCCTATCCATACTCCGCGCTCACTTTGGCTTGATCCGCTGTATTCACAGGCAAATTAATGCAAGAGGTAGGTTAGCTTATAGGTTAGTGATCACAGGCATATACGCCTAATATATGTTAGCGTATCTAGTTAGCCTAGTATCTAGATAGCGTCTGACAAGTTGTTGTAAGCATCACGGTTAAGCTGTTGACTCGAGTCTGAGCAATTGTTGCTATATTAGGCCTACTAGATACTGGTATAAAATTTAAATAATAGCCTAATATCATACCAGGGATGTCTAATGTGATGGTAGTCAGATAACGATGATGTTAGTGCAATTCAAAGTTTTAATCATGTTATGTATATTTACTTACTATTCGTAAATGGCAGATAATAATAGCCAAATAGTTGATTTTTTGATACAGAATAGACTAGCTTACAGTAAACAGCGTCACTCTTGCATTCAGTTAATGTTAGTCAGTCGATTCATCTGTTCGATGGTCAGAGTAACTACCGTAGTAAGTAAATTAAATTTCTCTTAAGTCTAAACAAATAGCTTCTGGATTTTGGTAGGTCTCAGTAAGCATAGTAGCCTAGGTGAGGTATGCATAGGTGGGCACAAGTCCTTTAATCGTTAATCCGTTAATAACGAAGCTAACTTTTTTATTAACTTGTTAATCCGTCAAAAAGTTTTTTCATGTTAACGGATTAAATTAACTTCCGTTAAGTGCTGCTAACGGACTAAAGTAACTTCCGTTAAGTTTTGTTAACTTCCGTTAAGGTTTTATTTGTATCTTGCACCATTCATTCATCGTACCGGTACACACCAGTTTGCTCTGGTAACACTTGTTGCATATTAGCATGAGTTTTATAGAAGAAAGCAAAGAAAGGAGCTCTTTTTTGAGGCAAATAATAACCTGCAGCCTCAGAGGTCTATTAGTTATTGCTGTTCCCAATTTCCAAAGATTTTCAGGTCGCAGCTTCGATTGTGCATTCAAACTTGTTTTTATCGTAAAATTAGATTAGACTGTAAAATGTAACTACCAGAACACAAAAAGACCACCAGAGCAATAAATTTTTTCTTACAATCAGCTCAACAGCGTCAATACATGTTCTAGAAGCGAGTAAATAAAAAAGAAATGTAAATTACCCGCAAAATGTTAACGGATTAACAGACTTTATTAACTTCCGTTAATCTAAGCTGAAAATAACGAATTAACGTTAACGGAAGTGTGATGTTTGTTAACAAACTAGTGGTTAACAAAGCTAACGTCTTGCATTAACTTGCCCATCTATGGAGGTATGATATAGCCATACAGTAGTAAGGGGTTAGGTTGAGAGTTCACTATTCAGTTCAGGGTTACCGGTTAACGTTGGCGTACTTACCGATTCTGTGCTATGCCAACTACACCATCCTTGAGATATTATACTTCGCTCTCGGTTTTGGCTTGATGTGCACTGTTAACATCAAAATGTTAAGAAGACCTAGGGCTATGTCAGATGTGTAGGGTAGGTTTATTTTGCTGTTTACATATTTTAAGGTGTTGAGCCTGAGTTAATTGTGGCAATTTCTTGATAGTGTAGACAATGGTAACGCCAAATTTACTACTGGTACTAGCTACTTCTACTGGTACATCTCAGATTAAGTAGCCTAAATCGTTTGTCTCTAACTTGCTCATAGAAAGTTTAGTACCCTAATTTTTTTACACAATAGGTATTAGATTGTTGAACTTAAGAAATGTTCACATGTTGTACTCTATGATTATTCAACATACAAAATTGTGTTGCAGGCATAAAATGTTACCCAGCATAGTATACAAGTAGATCAATTTTTTGATATGCCCATGTTGTAGTCTATTTTACTTTTAAAACGTAGGTATGTTCTGTTGTGGTGATCTGTGGTAACCAGTCCAAACCATTTGCAATTAATATAGATTCCTGTTCTTACCATTAGTATGTGACCTATGAAGACGGAAAGTTGCATTTCTTGTGTAGAGTGTGGGCAGGCAATGATATCCTGTACAATTTATTGGCAAGAAAAAAATACTGATTGTGTACATGCTTAACAGTAAACAAAGAAGCTATAAGGTTTGTTTGCCTAAGTTTCAAGAAGTATCAAGCATCCAGCATCTGTACTACATTTCAAGGATTCTTCCAATCATCTTTTGTATTTGTGCTTACTTTTCAGTCAAAGCCTACTAACAATCGAATTTGAAAAACATGACTGCTCTAACACTTCAGAGTTTTGGTCATAGCAGTTCAAAAGAAGCCTTGTATGCAATCTTAAATTGATTTTTTGTGGAATTGTGAACATGGACTAATGAAAACTTTGGTTTTACCAACTGGATAGTGCATCAGTATACCAATACAGAGTTTGCAGCTTATGCAATAGTGATATACTGTATGGATTGGGTTTGTTTCAGCTGGTAGGTAGGTGTTGTTTTTAGGTAGCAAAGTTCATGTTTAGTCCTTTAATACATACCGGTATTTAACAATTTAGCGTATTATATAGGCAGAGGCTGCTGTTACGTTAGGTAAGAAAAAGAAAATCGCTATTTTAACCCTAACCCCAACCCTAAACCTAACTTTAACCCTAGGTCTAACCCTAATGATAATCCTAACCCAAACTCAAAATCTAACCCAAACCCTAACGATAATTTAAAAAACAAAAAAGAGTAAATGAGCACTCACTCTTTACTCTCTTATTCTCTTCATGGGCGTTACATAACGTAATGCTAGCCACTTCGTATTATATATTATGTCTTATTAACAAAATAATGGGATTTAAATTGCATCATGGTTTGAAAGCGTTCGCAGTTTTTTACTGTTAAAATGGTCTTGAAACAGTAGTTAATTTGTTGAGGTATATGATCAATGACTGCTTATTTACATACCTAAAAGAGATTTACTTGGAAACTTTGAGGTTGATCAAATAGCAAATTACTGAATGGTTTATGATGCAAAAAGTATCAAAGTCACCCTTAATCACAAATTGCAGAAAAGGACCACAGAAAAAAATCTGGTATATAAAGTCTTTTCCAATTCAACCTAGTTTGTTTTTTTAGTGGGATTTCCCAAGCATGACGTTCTTGTTAGAGCACTGTTGAATCGAATGCTGACATCTTGATTTGGTCTTCTTGGAAATTTTTGGTGGCATTCCTGCTCCATGCACTCTTCTACCCCGGCTGATATTTGATCTTCTTGCTGGAGTTGTTCCAGAAATGGGAATCTGAATTGAGGTAGATAACCTATGTTGCGTTGATGTTTATTGTGCATACTTTGGTTTTATTTTTGAAACAGTTGTAGCCAGAGATGGCTTTTGTTAAACGTGTACAGTGCAGTATTAAATTGAGAATCTGCAGTGATTTTGTGAAAGTTATTAACAAATGACTGTAATGCTGGTCCATGATATTGAAGGTTTGTCTTGCACTTTTCAATTACCGGTATGGTCTGAAAGCAGTGTGAGGCATGATTGAGCAGGTCTTAATGCACGACATTAGTATCTGTCTTTGCTTGTAGATACTGAAGGAAGACTGTTAACAAGGCATTTCATCAAACTAAAAAGTTCTTAACCTTTTTGATTTTGTTATTAAACACACTTGATTGATTGTATAGTCATTGAAAAGATTATATGTATCAAAGGTGCGTTTAGACCGGAAACAGCAAAATGCCTAAATTGCACTTTTGCAATGTTTGCTAGTCTTCATGGGGGACATACGCAACAATTTGTGAACGCTGATGTAAACAAACATTCATCAACTTAAATCTTTTATTTATTTGTTGTATTGTGCAGAAGTGTGTAATGAGTTGGCGGGCCCATCTTTGCATCATTGAGCCTGGACAATGCACCCTTCAAAGAAATGTTGCACAGATGGCAAGTGGTTGGCAACACTGTGCCAATTTCACTGACCCAAGATTTGAACCTCAGACCTCACGCTCCAGAGACGAATGCGTTAGCGTTCGATTAACTAGCATCAGCAAATAGTCCCCAAAGTAGCTTTGCATCAAGTCTAACTGCCAATTTGCTGTGCTTATTTGTATTGTAACTTTTAGTTGATCAGCTATAGATCACACATACTAAAGAGACATTCTAATTTATGTAATGGTGACAGAATTAGTGTCGCAGTAATACATACTTACTGATATTTGGTAATTTTTTTTGGCAGTTTATGCTGGTATGAAAAGTTATACTGTGGTGTGAAAAGAATTCTATGAATGATGATTTCACTGGAAATTTTTAAGTTAAAGTGAGTGAAATAAAAATTTTCATTATTCATCTTTGCATTTTTTGTTTGCCTTTTTTAAGATCATGAAGAAAGTAGGTCAACAAGCTCACATGGTCTTATGTCTGTCCTGCGTTGAAAAACTGCTGCGACTTTGAAGCCAGTATATGTCTGTGGTTGTTTCGGGCATGGGTTGGAATCCCTTCTGTAGGCATTTTTCTAACAATCAGAGGCTGATTCTGATTGTGACTTAATATGTCTTATTTTCGTGATTTTTTAAGGGTTAAGATTTGGGTTAGTTTTAGAGTGAGTTTTGGAGTAAGAATTTGAGTTTGGGTTAGATCTGGATCAAAATTAATAAAAAAGTAGACAAAAATTTCCAGTGAAAGAGTCTCGTCCGAAGAATCATTATTTGACTTAGGTTATTGATAGTGTTGTAATGCCATGCCAAACTATCCCCATCCAGTTTAAGTTTTTTTGTTTGGTTTCACCTAGAACTTTAGCTGAAATGGTATCAAATTAATGCTAACTTTGGCAAGGTTTCCTGGTTTGACGCTTGAATATATATGCGTCAGTTGTTTCTTTTTCTTATTAGTTGTTTTTAGAGCTGAAGGTAAATCAGACTGCACTAATTATCTTCACCACTTTTTCAAAAAACAAACTTTAACTGCTTTTCAACCTCTAAAATTAGTTTTTGTTAGTCTTTTTCGAACTCTGTTTGCAATCGTTAACTGTTAAATGCAATGGAACATCGAAGTATACATTTTTACAACTCATTTTGTTTTTAGAGAAATCTGACCATGGGATCCAGCTTCGAAATACAACCGCTATTCGAAACATTACTTCAATTGCTTGCAAGACTCTGCAAATAAACATTTAACTGTCCAAGCATCATTTTTAAGATGTACAAAAAAAGAATTTTGGAACAGAGAAGTTTGTGAAAATCATCTAATACGAAATCTGATCCTTGTGCAACAAGACACTCATTAGCGTTTTTGATAAAACCATCTTCATACGATAACTCTTGGTATTATTCCTGGCAACAAAAGAGACATTAATTTTATGCCTACTTGTTTTACAATGGTGAATATTACATGCACTATTTAATCAGTTAAATTTGTTTATTTATTTAGTTTTAATAATTAATGTAATATGCTTTTCAAATTTTGCTGATTAATTTAGTTTGGTTTAGTTGTATTAGGCTAATTTATGTGCCAGCTGTGAATGTAAAGTGTCTGCTAATTGTTTCAAACAGTTATGTATGTTTTAACAGAAAATGTGTGCTTTAAATTAATGTAGGATAACATCGAAGTCATAATGTTTGTTCTCACAGTTAGCCTGGCTTGTATATTTTACTGCTTTTAGTCTTAACTTAAAATATTTTGCTATTTTTTCGTAAATATGGCACTTTTTTGGTTTAAAATTACTTTGTTTAAGATTAACTAACTTTGATGTTGCTGGGTGTCAGTGCCGTCGCTACGGGGAGGCCAGGAAGCCGTGCACCCTTAATAGCTGGTTGTGCCCCCCATTTCAGTTTACTCAAAATACTGTTTTTAAATATCTCTTTTAACGACAAGACAATGATGGAAAAAGGAATGATAATGTTCAAACATAATTACCATTGGACGTTTACTCGATTTTTTGCGAAATAGCTGCCAACCGACTGCTATAATAATCGTGATGCAGTAACCCGTCTTATTAACACGCCTTCACGGATGTGTCGCGGAAAAAAGATGTAAGCCTACAGAATCGTTTCCGGTGCTTCGTTAGTAATTATGACCTGAAACAGTACGTGAAAACGTTTTTAAGAAGACCAACTATTTTTGTTTTTTTAGCACACTCACGATCTTAAGGCAGGGCCTGCGAGAGTGGGTTCAGGGGGTACATCGTACCAGGGCCCACGCCTAGGGGGGGCCGGGCTCTAGGGGCCCGGAAGAGTTCCGGTTTCCTCCTTAAGTTTTGGTATCGCACCATACCACCGTAATCAAACTTGCTTACTGCAAAAATATTAGTCAGCCTATTCAGTACTGATAATTGGTCGCTATTTTTGCTACACAGCCTTTAGGGCATCCAATAGTGGCCGATTTGATTAAAAAAATAGGAAAATGTATCAAAGGCCATACACTTGCACCAAAGTCAACGTTTTGTTACATTTCTCTGACTTGAGAGCGCTAATTCTATGGTATAACAATGTACGAGAGCGTAAATTTTTAGAGATCCAAAAGCATTTCAACCTCAGAGAGCAGAGTCAAAGTTGACATACTCTACTACTATCATTAAGCAATTCACTCTATCTGTATGAGTTTAATAGGTATTTGGGTTTGTGAAGTCTATGATTGCAGATGACGTCTTAAAACTTTTATCAGTAAAATATTTGGATTTGCATTAATAAAGTCATTATGTTGTATAATATTGTGTGCATGTCATCATCCCCCACTTCACATACTTTCTTTCATGTATATCACGTTTTCTGCTTGTCAATTTAAGCAAGTTTGGTGCTGGGATGTTGATCAAATGCTGTATTTTACCCTCGAGAAACATAAAAAGTGCTAAAGCTTCCGGGACTCTGCCCCGAACCTCACTGGGGAGCTCAAAGCGCTCCTCCAAACCCCCTAGCTGGATTTAAAGCAATTTTATGTCTAGTTGTGTTTTTCATAGGTCCTAACTATATGGGAATATCGTTATCCCCTCACTTTTAAATAAAGATCTACAGTCTAAACCCATCCGACAAAAATTGATTTAATGGCATGGGCCCCCAATAAGGCTTGGGGGCCCGGTATCGACCTTCGTACCCCCTGGAAATTTTTCTCTCTGAGGCCATGTCTTTAGGTCGCAATCAATGGCGCATTCAGGAGATAAGAGGCCAATGGGACTTCACCTCTTTAGCCAAGTCACTTAAACAATTTAACCTCAAGGTACGAGTGTTAGAACGTGTTTTGGATTTGACCTGAAGTAAGGGGGCCTGTGGGGGTAGGGGAATTTAATTCTTTAAATGACTTCCAAATTTGTGCTCTTTGATTACTCATATGACTTCAAAAACGAGCGAAATGTGATTAAAGTGGCATTAAAATTGCTATTTTTGCTGCAAAATCGCCCAGCGGCTGGGGATCCGCCCCCAGGATCTCGTCTGTAACACACTTGAGTTACATTTGTTTGCTCAGCATGGAGCCTAAATTCGACAACTTTTGTAGAAAAAAAGATTTAAATTCCCGCCTCTTAGCAAAATCTTGGTTTCGCGTCTGATCGCATTCACGGCTGCAAGTAGATTTTTAAAGCGATTATAGGCCGCTGACGAAACTAGCTAAGAAACGCTGCTGGCCTTATATGCCTTTTTTTTGACATGATTACAGATTTTAAAAAATTGCCCATAATTTGTAGCCGTACAATTTCAATTTTTATCTGCAAGTTCAGTCTATTTTAGTGCCCCCTCACTTTTGGCTAGTGCGCCCCCACTTTGTTTTTCTCTGGTGACGGCACTGCTTGGTGTTGGATAATTTAATTTTGACTCTGGATATTTGTTATTGCCAACTTATTGTGGATGCTACTAAATGAAACTTCTGTTTCTTCCGTACTGAACTGAGTTGGCTCACATTGTCCATGGAATATATTTGACACGATGGTATTATACATTTGATATGATGGACGATTGTATTTTTAAATTTTACCGGCGCAAAATTGTGCTGAACCGGTACATTATTATTATTAAATAGATTTTCCACTCTGAAATTATTCGAGCTTTTGGCGTTAAGCGCCAAGTAATGCGTTCAAGGTGATAGAAAATCGTTATATCGTGCGCAGTTATCGTTTGATAGAGACGAAAAACGAATGAAATACTAAATTTTGTGCATTGTATTCGCCTGAATGGCCTCTCCAGTGTTTTTCAAATAGCAGAGTTCATCAGGAGGATAGAAGAAAGAGGATTTAGGTATGGTTGTTCTCGATATCCCTGAGCGAAGGCACAACTTACCACAAAAGATAATGGAATGAGCGGATAAGGATTTTTAGTTTTGTGCAATATCATATTTATTTACATCAACTTTTTAAATACACCACAGGTAAATACAAAAACTTGGGAGACAACGAACAAAACCGTACGGTCATCAAAGTCACTTACACCCTACTTATAGTTGATAATTGAAATATAAATGATCTAGTTATGGTTTACAATTAAATCAATGGTGTCGTCAAGGGTAGGCTCCACCTATTTTGTCTTTTTTTTGCAGCGGTAGGCTCAGTTATGTTTCTGTCTTGCTACAACGTAAAGCGTGTTAACCCGTACAAAGGCATTTTGGTTTTAAGTAAGATCAGTGGTTCCCAAACTAAAAAAATTCACAGCAGTCCCCACGCGAATTTTAAATGTTTGGCTGCCTTATCTACAAAGCTTAAAATTTGTCCATCACAACTACGAGATCAATGTACCGTATTGTGAAAAATAGGCCTACACAGAGCGCAAATGTACAGTAATTAACGAAGTTTAATGGGATGGGTGCAGTTACTTCCAGACGCCCACTTCTTTCTTCACTAACACAGATACAAAAAGCCTGAGCTTCTGCTACGCCACAGAAGTAGCTATCTATAGCATTAGCCACCGATGAACTGAACTTTTCTCTCTGTGACACCATGGGGGAGTCGGGTAGTGTAATCGCAACGAACGCATAGGAAGCACAAAATAACTCTCGCAAGCACAGATTGCGTACCTCCCAAATGCTAAGGAGTGGGAAGCAAAATTATTAGGCTATGAGCCAAGTAACGCTTTACCAAATTTGTTTTGCGGACCATCCGAAAGTGGTTCAAGAACTCTAAAAGGTCTGCGGACCCCACTTTGGAAACTACCGAGTTAGATGAAAAACAGCTTCCAGACCGCTTCATAATTTTTTTTTATGCGATTATCAGGATTAATTGATTGGGACTTTGGTGATACTTTTTTTAGCATTTGTCGTGATTTTTCGGTCAATAGTTTTTACAAGTATTTCATTTTATGCTTTTCCGTTCATTTCATTCTTTGCATCAGTTCTGCATTTCAATAAACAAAATTAGAGATACCGGTTTGCTTCGGTTCGATTTGTTCAGTTTTGCAGAGTAGGTTGTTGAGAATGATTGATAGTATGGATGAATTTAGATTTTTGCTGCTTTTCACTGCTCGTTAGAAACAACAGCGATAAAGCTAAGCATTTACTCATCCAAGGAAGCAACAAGGATGCTGGTGGGAGTTGAACCAACAATTGTTGAAGTAGCTTGAATTACTGCATAGCTATTGGCTCATGCAATCCATGTCTTCTGTTTTCACATGGGACATATGACTTAAATTGACGCAGACAACAATTTGGAGGAGGTCTGAACCCCCCAGACCTTACTCTAAACTTGTCGATGCAGCAGGTTTACACCAACCCACTTAATTTTCTTAGGACGGCTGCGCTGTGCAGTATACACAATCAAGTTCTACAATGTACAAGATGGACCAACGACAACATCTAATATGTTCTCTGGTGAAAGCGTAAATAGGGATATTGATTAAGACGTCATTTTCAAGTAGTACAAAAACTTAAGATCATTTTGAGTAAAAGAAATGCCTGTTTATTTGCTTCCGCCTAAAAATAAGACACATATAAACCAGGAGCGGGCTTTGCTGTTTACTTTTTATAACACATTCAATCTGAAAAATTGCTACCGTATATTTAAGAATTTTTAAAAACAAAATCACATCGCAGAAACAAATTCATAAAAGCATAGAAAAACAGGGGTCGCTATAGTATTGTTGATTGCATGAAAAACTCGTCATTAATTTTTTTCTCCGTAAGCATAGTGTGGCAGTCTGCTATGCAGAAATGTGAAAACTGTATTTCTTAGTTGCGAAAGTTGAAACAATAAATGTGCACCCTTCATCCACACATTAAACGCTTGATCGCAAGTTTGTGAGTGAACTACTAGTTGCGACGAAAAGTTATTGTTTTTATCGAGGGCCAGCTAGCCCACTATCAATTCAAAAATTTACCGTTTATCAATGTCTTTCTATATCTAGGTTTTCTTACAAATTAACCAACAGTCACGACCATTCACTACAACTGAAAAGCTTTTTGGACTTTTATTTGTATTTTTTTTATAATTGTAAGCCAAACAAGATCACGTTTTTAGTCTTTATAAAGTTATGGACGTCTTATAACGGACCGCAACCAGTGGTGTAAAAAGTATTCGAGAATTGTAATCAAGTAAAAGTTTCGTTACTGACAAAAAATTACTTGAAGTAAAGTACTGACCAAAAAAGGACTGGAGTAAAAGTAAAAACGTAGTTTTAAAAGTACTCGAGTACAAGTTTTTCTGAAAGTATTCAAGCAAAATACAGAAACTATTCACTCGACATATCACAACTGGCCAATTACCTTTACATCACTGCCACAAAGCGCTTAGTCTTCTATAACCCCTCCTCTCTCAATAAGTCATGAATT